>CAUYON010201008.1:0-52592 GCA_963573935.1 Arctocebus calabarensis | reverse complement strand
GTACTGGTGAAACTTATTAAATGTAGAGTATCAATGTCTTCATGTAGTGATCAAGAAAATGCCATGAAGGCTATCTCTAACAGTACGATCAAAATATTTCTGATTGTATATGAAGCACATTCTGCCCTATGATTGCACCAATGTACACAATTATGATTTAATAAAATTATTTAAAAAATTAGTGTCATTATAGCCGCATAGTAGCTTCTGTGCAACTGGGCACAGTGAGAGTGGGGTGAGAAGCCTCCAGGCATCTCCAGCCAGTGAGTTTTGCCCAGAGGCTTCCCTTTGGTGACATAGGGACCCAACGAGGAGGACAGAAGTGGTGGAAAACTGGCAAGTAGTAGGTGCATTTGTTCAGTTGGAGGCTGCCTGCAGCTGTAACCATAGCAAAAGCGGGACTGCAAGCAGGAAAAGCATTACTTGTGGGCTATTTTGGTTTTTTTTTTTTTTTGGACATGGGCACTCATTGAACTGCCTTGGGAGTGCTTGCTTCGGTAGCACATATACTAAAATTGGAAAGAGACAGAGAAGGCTAGCACAGTCTCTGCACAAGAATGAACTGCCTTGGGAGATCTTGGGCCAGTGTGCGGACGATTCTGGGCATTGTCTGGGGCCACCAGACTGAGCCGCTGAGCTGTAAAGCAGCTAATATGTTGCAGCTGTGGGCTGCCCTCACAGCTACTGTGGGGAGCTGCCCCTGCATGTTGCATCGTGGGGATAGGCCCAGAGACCTTGGGTGAGTAATCTAGTGACTGAGCTGGCCAAAGGTGGAGACTGAGATGCTGGGGAAGTGCGGAGGTCCAAGTGTTTGGCAGATTATCAGCCTTGGCCCTCAGGGGCATAGAGGTAGACTGGATTTGGCTCACTGGATAAGCAGGCGGCTATGCCAAGAGAGATCCCAGGGATAAGTGGGATTGCAAAACCTTTTGCTTGGCCAAGGTTCATGGTTTGGAGCGTCTCTTGAGTGGGCTGAGGAGACATTTGGGCTCCCAAGCCTGTGGGGTCTTAGAGATCAGCAGAGGCCTCCAGTCTCCATCTTATACAGATGTATCAATATTGTGATTGACATCTAATACATAAGAAGATCATAAGTTGCCTGGACAAAATTTAGCAAGATATATATCCTCTTTCGTTTTTTGGTTTGGGGCTTTTTCTTTTTATTTCAACATTTTTCCTTGACATTTTTTCCCTTGTTTTTCTCTCTCTCTTTTTTTCACTATTCTAGTTTAAATATAATCTTCTATTTTTGCCTTCCTTAACAATTAGAATTCCATTTTTGCCAGTGTTTCTGCCCCTATTGTTTGTTTTTTTCCCCCCAATTTTATCCCATATGGGTTTTTCCTTGTTTGTTTTGGCTTGATTTATAGTATTTTTGTCTTTCCTCTCTACCTGGTGGAGGTGGGTTACTGCATCTGATCTGCCTGGCAAAGAGCTGTTAACCTCGAGGAAATCACCCAGAAGTCTTTAAGGTTGGGTCATAGTACCCTAGTATACTATATTACTATAGTACTATATTACTCCTTTTCCTTTCTTTCAGTGCCTTTCTTCTGTTTGTCAGTATTTCCTTTTACTCACCCCATCTTCCTTGTCTTTTATCTTTCTTTTGAAAATCTTTTTTTTCTGTCTTGCTCCTCAATCTTCTCATCCTTCTGTACCAAAAGGACTCTTTAGAACTTTAGGCCAGCAGCTCAGTAACTTAAAGAGCAAGAAAAAGTGAAAGGAACATTAGTGTAAGGAAACAGATACAAGAAAGCACTCATGCAGAAGAATCAGGAGAAAAATCCTGGCTTCATGGAATACCAGTCCAGCGTAACCACTTCAAGGGATCATGAGGTAGCTACAGCTATAGGATTCCTCCTATAAAGAAATCTTAGAAATGACAGAAGGGGAATTTAAAATTTCAGATGATGAAAGCAATGAAGGAAATTGCTGAGAAAGTAGAAAACAATAAAAAACAATGAAATAGACTCGGCACCTGTAGCTAAATGGGCTAAGGCGCCAGCCATGTATACCTGAGCTGGCAGGGTTCGAATCCAGCTCCAGGGCCCACAAAACAACGACAGCTACAATCAAAAAATGGCCAGGTGTTGTGGTGGGCACCTGTAGTCCCAGCTACTTGGGAGGCAGAGGCAGGAGACTCGCTTGAACCCAGGAATTGGAGGTTGCTGTGAGTTGTATGCCACGGCACTCTATCCAGGGTGACAGCTTGAGGCTCTGTCTCAAAAAAAAAAAAAAAAAAAAAGGAAATAAATTGCTAAGAAAGTGGATAATAACCAAAAGGAAATTCAAAAACAGAATCAAATAAGAGATGAACGATATGAAGAATATAGAAAGGATATAGTAGAGCTGAAGGAACTGAAGCAGTCGATTAGAGAACTGAAGGATGCAATAGAAAGTATCAGCAACAGATTAGATCATGCAAAAGAAAGAATCTCAGAGGTAGAGGATAAAGCTCTTGAGATAACTCAGACAGTTAAAGAAGCCAAAAAGAAGAGCAAGAAAGTAAAACATTCACTGACAGAATTATGAGACTCTCTGAAGCATTCAAACATACGAGTTATAGGTATCCCACAAGGGGAAGAGGAATGCCCCAGAGGAATGAAAGCCATTCTAGAGAATATTAAAAATGAAAATTTCCCAAATATCACCAAGGATTCTGACATACTCCTTTCAGAGGGATATCAGTCCCCTGGTCGCCTCAACTCACACAGAGCTTCTCCAAGGCATATTGTGATGAATTTATCTAAAGTCAAGACAAAGAGAAGATTTTTCAAGCTGCCAGGAGTAAGTGCAAATTGGCCTACGGGGGCAAACCTATTGGGTGACCATGGACTTCTCTAATGAAACTGCTCAAGCCAGAAGACAATGGTCATCTATCTTTAACCTACTTAAACAGAAAAATTTCCAGCCCAGAATTCTATACCCTGCTAAGCTAAGTGTTAAAATTGATGGAGAAATCAAATCTTTTATTGATATGCAAACATTGAGTAAATTTGCCACAATGAGACCAGCTTTACAGGAAATATTTCAACCTCTCCTACACACTGAACATTACAATGGATCAACGGCAAGGTATACATTCAGAAACTAAAGGACAGAACCCAGTTTCCAGAATGATGCAAAAGACAAAACTAAGCAATGGACTTTCCCAAATAAGATGAATAGAACACGATCACACTTATCAATTATCTCAATAAATATCAATGGCTTGAATTCCCCACTGAAGAGAGATTGGATGATTGGATTAAAAAACACTAGCCATCTATTTACTGTCCGCAGGAAACACACTTCATGTCAAAAGACAAATTAAAACTCAGAGTAAAGGGTTGGAAGTCAATTTTTCAGGCAAATGGCATTCAGTAGTAAAGAGGGGTTGCAATCTTATTTTCTGATACATGTGGATTTAAAGCAACTAAAGTCAAAAAAGACAGTGATGGTCACTTCATATTGGTCAAGGGAAAAATACAACAAGAAGACATTTCAATTCTAAATATTTATGCACCCAATTTAAATGCTCCCAGATTCTTGAAACAGACCTTGCTTAGTCTGAGCAATATGATATCCTTTAACACCATGATAACTGGGGACTTTAACACCCCTCTCTCAAAGCTGGACAGATCCTCTAAACAGAAATTAAACAAAGATATAAGAGATTTTGGGCAGCACCTGTGGCTCAAGGAATAAGGATGTCAGCCTCTTATACCAGAGGTGGCGGATTCAAACCCGCCATAGCCAAAATGAAAACTGCAAAAAAAAAAAAAAAAAAAAAGATAGAAGAGATTTAAATGAGACCCTAGAATAACTGTGCTTGACAGATGTATACAGAACACTCCACCCCAAAGATAAAGAATATACATTCTCCTCATCGTCCCATGGAACATTCTCCAAAATTGATCATATCCTAGGACACAAAACAAACCTTAACAGAATCAAAAGAATTGAAATTTTACCTTGCATCTTCTCAGACCACAAGGCAAAGTGGAACTCAACTCCAACAAAAACGTTCAACCTCACACAAAGGCATGGAAGTCAAACAACCTTATGCTGAATGACACTTGGGTGCAGGAAGAAATAAAAAAGGAAATCATTAACTTCCTTGAGTATAACAATGAAGACACAAGCTACCAAAACCTGTGTATAGATCAAAAGTATCCTTAAAAATTCCTGGGAAAAGTTCCAGGTAGAATGATGGGTGAGCCTAGGACAGCCAATCTCCCACTATAAAAGAGTAGATAACTGTTTCTTTGGTAAAGGATCAGCTAGAGGAGTGGTTCTCAACCTTCCTAATGCCGAAACCCTTTAATACAGTTCCTGTGGGTCTCGACCCACAGGTTGAGAACTGCTGAAGCTAGAGGAAATGGGCTTTCATTTAGGGTCCATGTTGTAGGAAAAAATGTTATCTTCAAATATCAGAATCTCATTTAAAAGGAGGCACTTGAGAACTAAGTTAGACTGAAGAAATAGCAGATGAGGTCTCCCTGTTCTCATGATCACAAGACATGCACTCATTGGGTGGGGATCACCCACACAGTGTATGATGCAACTTCTTGAGTACTTGAGCAATCAGGGACAAGCGGAATATAACTATCATATTCCTCATTTCTTGCATTCATCAATTTACCCTGTTTATGAGAATGGCTTTTACCCCCCACTCCCAGTCAACATCCTTTATTTCTCTGTGAATTTTTAGATTAAGTTCAACTTCAGAGGTTTTTAGAGTTCATGAACCTCTGAAATTACATCAAAGTTTGTGTGTACATTGGTATGTGCATGTTTTTAAGCAGAGTATCTGGGTTTTATTACTTTTTCAAAGTAGTCTGAGACCCAAAAGGTTAAAGATAATTGTCTTAACATACACTGCAAATAGGATATTAAGTCTTTGTTAAGAAAAGTCAGGCCTGTAATGTTAGCACTGGAGGTGGGAGAATCACTTGAGGCCATGAGTTTAGGTTGCAGTGATCTATAATGACACCACTGCACTGCATTCTGCCTGGGGTAACAGAGTGAGACTCTTTCTCAAAAAAAAGAAAGAAAAAAAGAAAAATCATGCTTTATCTATTTAACAAATACTATAATCTGAAACAAAAAAATGAAGTTTAACCAATGAAGTAATCTATTTTCTCTACATAAAAGTATTGGGAATATAAAGAGCAAAACTACCTACTCCACAGCAGATCTTTTTTTTGGGGGGGAGGCAGAATCTCACTTTGTTGCCCTTGGTAGAATGCCATGGTGTCATAGCTCACAGTAATCTCCAACTCTTGTGCTCAAGTGATCCTCTTGCCTCAGCCTCCCAAGTAGCTGGGACTACAGGCGCCTGCCATAGTGCCCGGCTATTTTTAGAGGTGAGGTCTCACTCTGGCTCAGGCTGATCTCGAACCTGTGAGCTCAGGCAATCCATCTGCCTTGGCCTCCCTGAGTGGTAGGATTACAGGCGTGAGCCACCATGCCTGGCCTCACAGCAGATCTTAAAGGAGAAAGCTAAAAGACTCTGGAAAATTAACACCCAATTCTCCCTTTTCAAGAAATTGAATCTTGTGTTCATTTTTCTCAAAAGGTTCCATTATTCTAGAGGAGCATAACAGGCACTTTGTAAAACTGGGTACAGTTTTGGGATGAGGAGTGGAAAAAAGAATTATGGATTTGTTTAACAGAACATGATAACTACTTGGTATATACAGAAATCATCTCACAGATAAGACCAGGATATACTGATTCTGCAATTTGATGAAGGGTGGCATCGAGAATGCTAATTCTGGGTGGTGCCTGTGGCTCATCAAGTAGGACGCCAGCCCCATATACCGAAGGTGGTAGGTTCAAACCCAGCCTCGGCCGAACTGCAAAAACAGAAAAATAGCTGGGCGTTGTGGCGGGCGCCTGTAGTCCCAGCTTCTTGGGAAGGCTGAGGCAAGAGAATCGCCTAAGCCCAGGAGTTGGAGGTTGCTGTGTGACGCCACAGTACTCTACCCAGGCTGACAGAGTGAGACTCTGTCTCTACAAAAAAAAAAAAAAAATGCTAATTCTGGAGTAGCCCGGAAGAGAAGGTGCCCAGAAAAGTTTCTGGATGCCTGGAATACTACCAGGAGGTGGAATACCATCCTTCACATCTTGCCCCCAGAGTGGATGTGACAATGGCTTTGGATTGGCAAGTTCCCAGAGGATAAGAAAATGATTTCATTAGAGCCAAGAGTTCGTTACACCTTAAACATTGTAACAGATTATGTTCAACCTTTTTAAACACTAGGAGGAAAGATTAGTTTCATCCAGAAACTAAAATGAACATTATCACGCAATAATCCGAAGAGAGATAATTCCTTATTTTCTAAACCAAGGTTTCTAGCACTTTGGTATAAGGCTGGTAAAAACACTAATAAATTCCAAGCCTAGCAAAGAGGGCAATACATACCTAGATTGTGGGAGATACTGCAGAGGTGGCCACTGGTCACGCTGGGCAGTTGAGCAGCTGTGAATGCCTGGCCAGCCAGAAGTTGTCTTTAATACTCTTCCCCTCTTTGTTTCGGTTTCCTTTTTAAAAAAGGCTCTTCACTTTTCTTTCTTGTTTACCCCACCCTTCTTAGAAATCACCCAGATTCTCATAAATTCTTGACCCTCTTGACCAATCTCCTTGAGGAGACTGTCCAATCAGGGCCCAGTTGGCTGATGGGGCGAGTTGAGAACAATGAAACCATCCTGAGAACCAAGCCTTTGCCAGTCAATTGCATCAGCCACCCCTTAACCCAGGGTAGCAGCCATATAACCTTCCTGTCCTCTTTCACCAAGCCATTAGCCAGTCATTGCATCAGCCACCTCTTACCCCAAGTTGGCCACCATATGACCCCACCTCTTCCCGTCAGTGTAATTGTATTTGTGTAGCTCCCCACCCTTGGGATCAGTGTAATTGTGTTTATGTGTAGTTGCGGTCGGTGGAAAAGGCAAACTAAATTCCCGCCAGCTAGTCACTGAGGCGGTGCAGTGCGAGGACAGATCATGAATTCTGGGGTCAGACACCTGGTTGCACTTCCAGCTTGGACATTTTCGGGCTTCGGAACCTTGGGCAAGTCACATTACTTGTCTGCTCTTTCCTCAGTTTGCTCATTTACGAAATGAGCATAAAGAAGCCTCCTAACGTTACGGCTGAGAGGACTAAGTATGACGATACGTACTACAAGGTAAAGCCTCTGTCACATGGCAAGCGCTAAATAAAAGTAGTGGCTTCTTTCCTTGGGAAAGGGGAAGAGGTGGGGACGACGAAGGGCCAGTGCTGGCGGGAGTGCAGAACCGGCCGAGTCAGCAGCGCTCGGAGTAAAGGGACAAGGGGGTCCGTGACAGTCCCCGCGCCCCTCGCAGTGCTAGAACGCGGCGGGCGCGAGCGGGCTCGAAAGAGGATACTCCGGGTCCTGGCGTGCAGGAGGCCCCGGAAAAGCCAGGTCACTGGGAGCCGCCCCAGGCTTCCCTCCACCACTCCCCCTTTCATCCCCTCGCTTCATCCTCCCTGACCTCCCGCCCCTCACTTACCCGGCCCTCCAGGGCCAGTCAGCGATGCCGGTTCAGCCACGGGTTACCTTCTGGTTGTCTGTGGAAACGCCGTCCGGCCAGAACAACTTCCGGCCCGGCTGCACCATCATTGGCTATCACGCGGGGACGAGGCGGAGCTCCCTGCTGATTGGCTGGCGGCCCCAGCGCCGCGTCGGAACGCGACTGGGCGGTGGAGAGCAGGCCTGTTGGCCTCCGGTAGGATCAAGCGCTTCCGGTGTGTGTGGTGAGCCGCGGGTCCCAGGCGGGAGGGAACCGGGACAGGGTAGCGCCCTGCGCTTCGTGCCTCTTAGCACCTGGTCTTTCGTGGCCCCTCGCCTTCCTTTCATTTTCTGTTCTTTCTGAAAGCTCAGTGCTTTGGACCACCCTTATCTGTTACCATTGACGGATCGCTGACTCCTATTCATCCTTCAAAACCCATCTCTTGTTGTATCTTGTTTCAAGAAGCCTTCATTCGTCTGTGGCTTCCGGGGATCCATGTTTTGTGTTTAATCTCTACCCACACCAGAGCCAGCATGGGGCTTGACACAGTAGGTAATCAGTATATGAGTTGGTAATCAGGATATGTTTGTTAAATAAGAATATTCTATAAAAAAAATTATATATTTATATATAATATATATATATATATTTACTTCCTTTGCGGTCTCCCTCCCCACAAGTTTGCATTCCACAAATATGTCAAGACTGTGGGGATTGAACAGTGAACAAAACAAAAAAATTCAGCCCTATGGAGTTGACATACTAATGATTGTAAATGACACTCACCCCTTCTTAGCCTCTATTACTCCAGTACCCTTACCTTTTCTTCCACCTGGCTGTTGTTGTTCTTATTTAATCAGTCATCTCTTTCTGTGAACGATTTTCTTTAGTTTTAGAAACAGAGAAGACAATAGTGCTCCCTTAAATTTATGTTGTTCCCACCAGCTCCCAGCCTTCTTTTACTTCTCCTTCTTTTGTCTGTCTTCCTTCTCCTACTCCTCTCTCATCCCATTTAATTGGTCTGTTGGCTCAGCCTGCAGCATCTTCTGTCACCTCTACTCCCTCACCTTCAGGATGTTTCCCAGATGTCACCTTCTCTGGGACCTACCTTTGAAACTGCAACCCTAAACCCACCTACCACCACTCTCCTTTGTTTTACTTTTCTTCTTAGAATTTGTCACCACCTGACATCTCTCTGATTGGAATATGATCTATCTCTTTCCATTGACATATGAGTATGGTGAGCTTCGTTTGCTGTTTTGCTCTCTACTGTATTCCTTGTGCCTTTGTGGGTGGGGCTTGGTGAGTAAATAATGCTCTATCAATGTTTGTTGAGTGAGTGAATGAAATGTACCTGAAGTCGAAGCCCTGTGGTCCACTGTCTTTGTGTTCATTCAGTCCTTTCTGGCTTGCCTAGTCAGGGCCACACTATTCTCTGATCTTCAGCTATAAACCTTTTCTGTGTGTTGACTGATAGGGATGACTGGGTGGGTGGTGATCCTCCCTAAAGGCTGAGCATAGGCCTCTGGTGGAACCTGCTGGGTTCCCACTGACAGAAAGGAATGGGGTGCTGTGATTGGGTGATGCCTGGGCACAGGAATTGAGAGTGACCTCACAACTAGGCTTAGTATTTACGGAATAGAAATGCCAGTCATTTGTAGTGCATAGTTCCATTAATTACTAATTAGTTTTTCATATTATACTAGTTCCATTTGAGATGAGCTGGCTGGTTTTAGAAGTTTAATTTAGAATATGGCTTTGTGTGTGGACGTTGTTACCTGCCTGGATTAGGTTGCGAGGGAGCATGGCATTTCTGGAAGAGGCTGACTATAGACATTATTGAGTTATGACCTGACCTGTATGGCAGTGGAGCCCTTTAGTTGAATGCTGCCATCAGAGGATATGTATGGGAGGGATTGGGTAGTTAATTCCAAGGGACATGGAAACCCATTGTCTAGACATGGATGATAAACAGGTTGTCTGGAATAGCTTAATAAAGGACCTACGGCCAGGTCTGGTAGCTTATGCCTGTAATCCTAGCATTCCTGGAGGCCGAGGTGGATGGATTGCTTGAGCTCAGGAGTTTGAGAGCAGCCTGAGCAAAAGTGAGACCCTCATTTCTACTAAAAATAGAAAAATTAGGGCAGCGCCTGTGGCTCAGGGAGTAGGGCACTGGCCCCATATACCGGAAGTGGTGGGTTCAAAACCCGGCCCCACCCAAAAACTGCAAAAAAAAGGAAAATTAGCCAGGTGTTTTGGAAGGCGCCTGTAATCCCAGCAACTCTGACAGCTAAGGCGGGAGGATCACTTGAGCCCAGGAGTTTGAGGTTGCTGTGAGTGAGGCTGACACCACTGTACTCTAGCCTGGGGCAACAGAGTGTGATTCTGTTTCCAGAAACCAAAAAAAGGATCTGTAGAGAATCTTTGGAAGCTGACCTGACCCCAAATGTGGGAGGAGGAGCTCAGTGAGGTTTACTGATGTAGGGTACTTGGATTTTCTTGAAAATTGGTCTGTTGTCTGAGTTTTCTGTGCTGTTCTAGGACACCCTCTGCTGTCTTGGGCATACCTGGCAGCCTTGTTTTCCTCTTGATTATACTTGGTGCTAACAGCAATTCCTCTTGAATTCTGGACTGAAGTACTTTTTTCTGGAAATTAGTTGATAATAATTTGTTGTCCATGATGGTTCAGAATTTTAGGAAGAAGCTTTTGAAAAGTGGAAATCCCTGGCTTGGTGCCTGTGGCTCAAAAGGCTAAGGCACCAGCCATGTACACCTGAGCTGGTGGGTTCGAATCCAGCCCGAGCCCGCCAAACAACAATGACGGTTGCAACCAAAAAATGGCCGGGCGTTGTGGCGGGCACCTGTGGTCCCAGCTACTTGGGAAGCAGAGGCAAGAGACTCGCTTGAGCCCAGGAATTGGAGGTTGCTGTGAGCTGTGATGCCACAGCACTCTATCCAGGGTGACAGCTTGAGGCTCTGTTTCAAAAAAAAGAAAAAAAAGAAAAGTGCAAATCCCTGTTGTGTGAATCTGTGTGTTTGGGTGAAATGGGCAGATTTAGATCACAGCCTCAGAAATGCTTCCAGTGCCCTTGAGTGGACTGACACCTCAGGATCTCAGCCTTGTGTTGTGAGTCTGTCTCTTCTAACTGGCTTATGTGGAGATGGGGTATCAGTGAAAAGAGTGTTCCTGTCAGAGGGAAAAGAGGGAAGGATCAGAGCTCAATGGAGGGATAGGTGGCATGTTTCCCACCCGGTATATATATATCCTAGATATATTTTCATTTCATTGTTGTATCTCCTTCTGATTTCTTTTTTTTTTTTGAGACAGAGCCTCAAGCTGTCACCCTGGGTAGAGTGCCGTGGTATCACAGCTCACAGCAACCTTCAATTCCTGGGCTCAAGCGAGTCTCCTGCCTCAGCCTCCCAGGTAGCTGGGACTACAGGCGCCCACCACAACGCCTGGCCATTTTTTGGTTGCAGCTGTCATTGTTGTTTGGCGGGTCCAGGCTGGATTCGAACCCGCCAGCTCAGGTGTACGTGGCTGGCGCCTTAGCCTGTTGAGCCACAGGCGCCGAGCCTGTCCTTCTGATTTCTTGTTAATAAACAGTGCTGTAGGCCTTTATACAGTTATATTTACACATTTATACATCTAGCAAACTAATGCTAATATTTGTGTAAAATAGAGTTCTATATTGGGGTTCTTGGGTCAAAAATTATGCATTTAAACTTGTAATAAATCCTGCCAAAATTGGTCTTCCAAAGCATTTTTATTATTTTATTTTTTATTTTATTATTATTATTATTATTTTTTTTTATTGCCCTCAGTAGAGTGCTGTGGCGTCATACAGCCCACAGCAGCCTCCAACTCCTGGGCTTAGGTGATTCTCTTGCCTCAGCCTCCTGAGTACCTGGGACTACAGATGTCCACCACAATGCCCAGCTATTTTTTTGTTGTTGCACTTTGGCCGGGGCCGAGTTTGAACCTGCCACCTTTGATATATGGGGCCAGCGCCCTACTCACTGAGCCCTATTTTATTATTTTGTGAGACAGAGTCTCACTATGTCACCCCTGGTAGAGTGCTAAGGCCTCACAGCACACAGCAACCTCAAACTCTTAGGCAATTTCTTGCCTCAGTCTCCCAAGTAGCTGGGACTACAGGCACCTGAGACAATGCCTGGCTATTTTTTTTATTGCAGTTGTCATTATTGTTTAGCTGGCCTGGGCTGGGTTCAAACCCACCAGCCTGGGTGTATGTGGCCAGTGCTGTGCTATGGGTGTCGAGCCCAAAGCATTTTCAAAATCTTGGCGTCTTTTCTGTCCAGAAATTATCTAAGCCTTCTTTTATGTCCTTAAAGGGAAGTTTTAGTTTTCTTTGTATAAATCTTGCTTTTTTTTTTTCCTGAGATAGAGTTTCACTTTGTTGCCTTTGGTAGGGTGCCATGGTGTGATAGCTCACAGCAACCTCAGACTCTTGGGCTTGAGCAATCCTCTTGCTTTAGTCTCCTGAGTAGCTAGGACTACAAGTGCCTACCACAATCTTGGCTATTTTTTAGAGACAAGGTCTCCCTCTTGCTCAGGCTGGTCTCAAATTCCTGAGCTCAGGCAGTACACTGCCTAGGCCTCCCAGAGTGCTAGGATTACAGGCGTGAGCTACTGCACCTGGTGATGGAGGCTCTTCTTCCTCCTCCTCTTCCTCTTCTTCTCTTCCTCCTCCCTCCGTTCTTCTTTCTTCTTCCTCCTCTTCCTCTTCTTCCTCTTCCTCTGCTTCCTCCTCTTCTTTCTTCTTTTTTCTTCTTTCTTCCCTCCTAGTATTGGTAGAGTGCTATGGCCTCATTCTAGCTCACAGCAACCTCAAACTCCTGGGTTCAGGCAATTCTCCTGCCTTGGCCTCCTGAGTAGCTAGGACTACATGTAGATGTGCACCATCACACCTGACTAATTTTTCTGTTTTTAGTAGAGATAGGGTTTTCCTCTTGCTCAGGCTAGTCTTAAACTTCTGATCTCAAGCAGTCCTCCAGCTTGGCCATCCACAGTGCTAGGTGTGAGCCACCATGCCCAACCTACATAAATATTCTTCTTTGTACATTTTCTGACTCTTGACTTTGTTTGGTCTTAGGTGGTTTGCTCTTAAAGGACAGCAAGAAACAGTCTTTAATGGCTTCATTGGTGGCTTATGATGATTCGGACTCAGAGGTTGAGACTGATCCTGCAGGAAGTTTTAATGATACTGGCCAGATGAAAGACACTTCTGATGTGACCAAACTTCCTGTGCAGAACTTTTCATCTGGTGTACGGGATATGACAAAAGAGGGGGCACAACCCCTAAAACATAGCTTTTGCAAAGACCCAGGAGGCCATCGTCTCCCACTGGCTCGGCTTGGGAGAAGTGATCGAGGATCTTGCCCCAGCCAGAGGTTGCAGTGGCCCAGGAAGGAACCTGAAGTCACCTCCACCAGTGGGCCTTCTTGTCCTTCTCTGTGGACCAGCCATGCTCCAACCAGCCACATGCCCCTGGCAGCTGCCCACTTTAAGCAAAGAAAATTCTCCTGGGGCTCTCCCAGATCATCTTACTGTGCTCAAGGTGAATCTGAAACCACAGGTAAAAATGGTAACTCTTTTCAGAAGAAAAGGTGTGAAGACTGTGTCATACCATATATCCCGAAAAGACTAAGACAGCTGCAAGTAGCAAGCACAGAAACAGGCAAGAGTAAAGCTGTGGAGCCACAGGGTCCCTCTGTAGGGCGTGCCCCAGCTCCTCTCTGTGTGGCCCCTGAAGTATCTGAGTTTATTAAGCCATATTTGGGCAGTCAGTATAAAGAAACCAAAGTTCCCAGGAAAGTGCTTTTCTACCTGAGAGGCCACAGGGGCCCTGTAAACAGCATTCAGTGGTGTCCAGTTCTTTCTAAGAGCCACATGCTTCTTTCAGCTTCTATGGATAAAACCTTCAAGGTAAGACTTGAGTGGAAACTTCTATTTTCAGATATTCTTAGGAATAAAGTGCGGGAATGTTTTATTTGTCAAAACAGAGTAACGTAAAGCTGAGCATTTCCTTTTGGAAATTTCTGTAATTCTCTTTGTTGCATTCAAGAGAGGGTTGTCTGGTCAGTCCTGGGTCATGGATCTCTCCTGACCCATCCCTTTCCTGACCCTGCCTTGTCCAGGTAACCAGAGGATCCTGGGAGGATGAGTGAGTGAGAGTGATCAGAGGGAGAAGAATAGCCCTGAGAACTAGGGGTATCCTCACCCTTCCTAATACTGTGGCCCTTTAATACAGTTCCTGTGGGTGGTGACCCACAGGTTGAGAACCACTGCCATGGAGCATTGAGCAGGACAGCTCTGGGTCACATGTTGAGCTGGATGCAGGGGATGCAGAGGTAGATGGAGGGCTTGCACAATGTGAATAGGAGCTATGGACAGTGGCTATGGAGACAGGATCCCCAGCATGACACACATAAGCAGTGTGTATCCTGGTGAGAAGGGCATGAGCCCTGCTTGGGCTAGTGAAGGGGACACTTTGCTTGGTGAAGGGGGCGGAAGAGTGTCTTACTGGAGGGGCCTCTCTGAGCATGAGGGAGTAAAGACCCAAGGCTAGGGAAGCAAGCAGGGGCCATTAGATGAGGGAAGGCTGTCTGTGCCATGCTGGAGATGTCTGGGTTTACACTGAGACCTGTTTTTCATTGTGTTATTTATTTTTACAAGCCACTGCAGTAATAGCAATATGGTCCCCATGGTATGCAGTTACCTCCTGTGGTGGGCCATGTTGCACCCCACTAGGACCTGTCTCCAGCCCCTCTAGGCTGTGTATTATGTCCCTCTTCTATCTCCCTCTGGCATCTAGCAAAACACCTGATACTGTGTATGCAGAGGGTGCCAAGTAAATGCTAGCTGAACAAAAACCTCTTGGAAGAAAATGGCTTTGGGGGTTTTGGCTTCAGATCCAACTTTGCTGCAGAAGCTGTCCCCCCTCAGTTGGTGTCTATTCTGTGAAAGGGCATAATTGTACCAGTGTCATGGGATCATAGGAGAAAATCACTTAAACAACACCTTGCATAGAGCCAGGTACCCCACAGGTGCTCAGTACATGTTGGTTTCTTCCCCTTTTGTTTCCTGAGAGTTCTGGAACACACTTACCCAGGTCATTTTATTTGCAAGCTACATTTTGAGCTTTTTGTCCTAGGAGGCATTTTCCAAAGTGACAAAAGGAACCTCCAAGTATAGTGAAGTTTTTGGAAGGAGCTGAATCAATGGGTATCATTTTCAAGTGGCCAATTGAAGTCCTGAAGGAGCTTGTCGATGTTCTGTTCTGGCAAGGCTAATGGAGTCATGTGGGGAGAGAATGTCATATGCTGTCTTCAGCCTGGGGTCCTAGGATTTTTCACTCAGGTCTTTGGTGCTTCTCCTGAGACACTAAGGGCTGTAGAGTCTGAATGGAGGCCTCTGATGTCTGTGCTGTGGATCAGAACATGCTTAGATTGACCACCCTGTGCTGGGGCTCCCTAGCTCTTCTTCCTGAGAGCCTGCACTGCACAGGGCAGGGAAGGTGGGAGGGTTTCTCTTGGGCCTAGATGAGACCTGGTCTGCTCTCAGCAGGGTATGGCTGGCTCTGGGGTTCAAGTCCTTTGTCTTCCTTGAACTCACCTTCTTGTTGACACTTTCTTCCTATTGTGCTTAGGTGCTTGTTCTTTCCTCTCTGTAGGGTTCCTTCCTTTTACTTTCCTGCCTGTTAAATTCTTGCTGGAAGGGTCAAAGCCCAACTTGGAAAGTCTTTGTTTCTGGAAAGTCTCCCCCATTGGGACTGTTCATCAAGCAAGTATTTGGTGGGTTCCAGCTTTGTGAAAGTCCCATTTTGGATGCCAGAGAAGTGTTGATCAAAATAAAGTCCTTAGGCTCAGCAGCTGTAGCTCAGTGGTTAGGGTACTAGCCACATGTACCGAGGCTGGCAGGTTTGAACCCGGGTCAGGTCTGCTAAACAACAATGGCAACTGCAACAAAAAATAGCCCGGCATTGTGGTAGATGCCTGTAGTCCCATCTATTTGGGAGGCTTAGGCAAGAGAATCGCTTAAGCCCAAGAGTTTGAGGTTGCTGTCAGCTGTGATGCCACAGCGCTCTACTGAGGGCAACATAGTGAGACTCTGTCTTAAAAAAAAAAAACAACTCTCACAGAGCTACGTTGGCTCTGGTCTCTCATTGCTTTATGTCCCTCAATGGAATGTCCACTGTTTGAACTTGCTGCTCCTCTCTGCTGTATGTGGGCTGAGGTCTCCCTCCCTTGTCTCTTATTGCATAGGTGATTGCAGCCTCACCTTCAGAGGCAGTGTGGACAAGGTGGAGTTAGCGTGAACTGGGATCTTCAAAGCATCCAGTCTAGTCGCTGACACGTGGCAGGGGTTTTGTGGAACATAGCTGTGGTCATGGGGCGGACCACTTGAGGGGCAGAGGGAGTCACCTCTCTAGGATCCTGTAGGACCCAGGGTGAGGACAGTCTGGCAGATGTTGGCAGCACAGGCTAGAGAAGGAGATAGGTTGCTGTGGCAGAGATAGGTGGAGTGCTTTCCGTTCAGGGTGCTGCCATTAGGACACCCACCTGACTGCCCACCTACTGAGTCCTGTCTCCTGATGGTGTGGGGGCATGTCTGGACTGGTAAGGACTCATTTTCACCTGGCATTGTAGTGAAGTGACCCTAGGTCCGGCTAGCAGAGAGGAACAACTTGGGCAACTTAGTCACTTTTGCCTGGGAAATTTAGATTTCCTAAATAGAAGTATACCCATAATAGTTTTTGAGCAGATAGTTTTGAGTGGAAATATTGATTTCTGGCCTTGTGGAGCAGATGAATGTGCCAGGCATGGTATCCTGGGGATGCAGGGAGAGACGTTCTGGTTCCCACTGAGGGGGAAACCGAGCAGCAAAACGAAGTGTGATGCTTCATGACCGGAAGAGGGCGCTGTTGGTCCAGCTTGGGATGGCAGTTCAGGCAGCTAAGCCTTGAAAGCTCTGCTCCTGGGCAATTCATTGAGTTCGGGGTCCAGGTCTGTGGCGCTGCCCTGGGTGGGCCTGGGCAATGCTGCTGTGTCCACCTATCTCGAGGAGGTGGGTGTGTGCTGTAGGTGATGATGCTGGCCCAGTCCCCTTGGGCTACTGGGCATTGTTAGGGAGTCAGGGCATCGCTGCCAGGGCCAGCGTCTCTTGACTCTCTTGTTACCGTGGTGTCTTGAAATTCAGGGCTTTTATAAGCCACAGATGCGAACCAAGGGCAGGGTCCTCTGAGATGTTTGACAGTTTCCAGTGATGGAGTTATTCACCAAGTTAGTATTGAGAAAATTGACTTTGAGCAACTTTTTAGCATGAAGAATGTGTGGTGGAGGCTGGGGGGGGGCTGGGATAGGAAGACAGATCAGGGACTGAATGGGGGCCTGGTGGGGAACTGGGGCTGGGAGTCCTGGCTGAGGCTGTGGGCATGCTAGGTGTGGCCTGGGCTGCACACAGTGTTCTTTTCCCTCCCTGATGTCAGAGGTGGCAGCGTGGTAGATTTTGGGGACCATGTGGTCTGAAAATGGGGGAGGGCAGGAGTCTGGGGGAGGGCAGGAGTCAGCTGCAGCTCAATCCCTGTTGGAGAGCAGATAGTGGATATATCAGGCATGAGGTAGAAGAGGTGGGTGTAAAGTGCATCCCTGCCTTTGTGCTTCCTTACAAGAGTGCCTTTCCTCTTGTCTGTTGGTTAATATCTGTTGAAGTGCCTTCTTGTCCCAATTTGATCAGGAAGGAGAAGACCTATTTGAATCCTGCTGGCTGTGTGATCTCTGGCAGGTTACTATACTTCTCTGAGCCTTGATTTGTGTATCTGTAAAGTAGAGATAGTTTTATACCTTCCTTGCTGGGTTTTCATGAAAAGTAAATGATACTGGATGTGAATTACTTAGCGCAGTGCTTAGCACATAGTTAGCACTTAGTGGGTGCTTGAGTTTTTTCTGTCTCCAATAATTTTCTCCCTTCCTTGACTTACAGTGGTGTTTACCTGAGTAGCCATGGCACCAGGCACCATATTTACTTCACCTTGCTAGATTTTTAGCTTCCTGAGCATAGGAGCCATGCTAGACTAATTTTTATATTCTCTGTACTTCTGGTACAAAATTTCGTGCGTGTTAAGTAATCAACAAAAATGCAAACATTTTTTTGGATTTTATCGTAAGCCTTTGAAGAAAAGATTGTCTTTTGAGTGCATAAATCCCATTTGCCACTAGGGGGCACAGAAGCACTTAATATAAGCAGCTCATCTAAGCTTCTAGAATGTGGAAGAATCCTTGATTCAAGGTAACATTTACTGAAAAATGATTTCTTTTCTGATCAGGAGAAAAACAACACAATCCAACTGATTAATCTAAAGAACGTGGAGTGCCAGTTCCTTCATCTCCTTAAAATGTAGCTTTGGAATTCATAAATTTCAATTGGGCACATTATAGTGGAAAGAGGCTTATTTTAATATGTTCTAAATGTTCTGTGAGCTGTAAAATATGCTTATATTAGTTTTGAAAAATTTACAGCTAGAGAAATTAAGCAAAATAAAACAATGACTCATAATTCCGCACCGATGCTCTGTTTTCTTTCCTGATGATCCCTTCCCGTTCTTGTCTGTGAGTACGTTTCTTCCGTAGCTGTGATCCCAGCACAGATACCCTTTTATATACTCTTTTCATATCCCAGTAAACTCGTTTGGTTCAACACGTTTGAACACTTACTGCATGTAAAGGTAGAATTTAGACTTTGATGCCTTTTTTGAAGGATAAAGTACAAATGTGACTTGCTTTAAACCAAACACAGCCAGCCCTTCCTTTCTGTCTGCCCCCATATGCAGAACCCTCTGCCAGGCACCGGCAGGGATTCCCAGAGGCATAAGGCATGATTCCTGCTTCCAGGGGCCTGCTGTTTGTATATGAAAACCTGGAGTTCTAAAAAACAGAAGGTTTTAATATAAAATGTATTCGGTATTATTTATTTGCTTTGGAAATTCTTTCACTACCGAGGTCCTTAAAATATGGCTTTTTATAAAACCTTTTTATTTTTGATTATGAATATAATAGGTGCTCTTTGTGAAAAAAAATGTACAAAATATGAAGTATGAAGGAGAAATGGAAATCATTGATAATCCCCAGCTCTAAGTCAGGACTTCATTAACATGAAATACCTTCTGGTCTGGGCCACAGCATTACTATGTTTATATTTGGGTTTACTACATAGTATGTGCAGGGTCTTTCTTTTTGGAGAAAGACCCTTTTCTCCAAACAGAGTCTTGCTATATTGCCCAGGATGGTTTTGAACTCTTGGCCCCAAGTGATCCTTCCACCTTACCCTCCTGAGTAGCTGGGATTATAGGTATGAGCCACTATGCCTGGCTCATGGGTGCAGTTTTGAATTCTTTCTCCTCCTTTTTTGTAATGTTTGTAAGGACCATTTTTCTATCTTACTAAAAACTTTCCCCAAAGATATTTTTATGACTTTCTCAAATTCTAAATTTTGCTTTGTCATTTTCATGTTGTTTCCTATAATTTCCTGCTTTCATTTTTAAAATAGTACTGCAGTGAACGTGGCCATACATAAATGTCTTTTTTCCCTGCCTTAATGCAGTTAAGATGGGCTTTGATTTACCCCTAGACATTAGCTAAAACCCTTATATGTGGCAAGTGGGAGCTAAATAGATTGGCAAGCCTTCAGTGCCATTGTCATGTGAGAATTCTTGGGCTTCCATGCCATATATTTTGCTCAGTAGCTGCGTAACTTTTAGAAAATTGCTTAGCCGATCTGATCCCCCAGTTCCTCACTGGTAAAATGGGGAATATCGCCACTGATTAGAGTTGTTATGGTGGAGATGAAATGAGAATATCCAGCCCAGTGCCTGACACAAGGAAAGGGTGGAAGAAGCATGGTCCTGTCTTCCCTGTGTCTATTGGAATAGTTGTCAAACAATTGTAGAAAAGACAAATCACTGGGAATCCTCCAACTTAATGTAACTCTTGTTTTTGAATCTTTTCATAGTCTCTCTCATATTTTTGAAGAGTTTTAATCTCAGTGTTCCTGTAATAAATACTTTTAAAATTTAAAGCGTTTGTGGGATTGTCTATGCCAAGATGTTGACATGCTTCTTTTTCATGCTCTGTGTACTTGGAAAGGCCATGCTGGAGGGCAAGATCCATGTCTCTAAACTGATCACATTTAAAACACGACAGAAGAAAAAGAATAGTACAGCCCTTTTCTAGTTCACAGAGCTGCAGTGCACCTGTGCCCCCACTAGTGCTGGGGGAAGCAACTTTATAGTTGAGGGGACTCAGAAGAACAAGTCAGGAGCAGAAAAGACATGCCTACTTTCCTCTGGCCAGGTGGTGACAGGTTCAGCAGGTTCTTTTCCTTCCCATGTTCATCTGAAGGAAAGGACTTTGTTTTGGAGGCTGATGACCCAGGCTGTGTCTTATTGTGCTACTGGTCAGCTCTGGGACCTGTGACTGTGCCTGTGACTAGGAACACAGATGAGAGGATGGAGAGAGCTAACTATTACTGAGTGCTCACAATCTACTGGGCACAGTTCTTCATGGACCATCTCTTCTTCATAACAGGCCTGACAGGCCAGGGCTATTCTTATGCCCATTTTACAGATGAGGAAAAGTCGAGGCACAGAGAGGTTAAGGAACTTGTCCAAAGTCACATAGCTGGTTAATGATAGAGGCAAGATCAGGTAAGCAGTTTGTCAGATTACAAACCTGAGCAAAAAGAGCAGAAACATCCACCCTTCTCTTGAGAATAAAGTGTGTAAAAGCATGTCCCCTTTACCTAAGTGGTATCCAGGCTTCATCCCAACTTTAGAATCTTGTGGTTCTGTTAAGGGGCATCAAGAAAAGAGATGATTTTTGTGGTGGTTTGGATTTGCATTTTTATGTATTACAAGATCCTGTTGACTTATCATTGTTAGAGAATCTGATTATATTAGGGTATCTTAGATGTGCTTTGTAGAAAGTGATATATTTCACATTCAAAGACAAGGAATTTATGGATCCAAGTGCCACAGTGAGGGTTTATTTCAGTTTTGAAAGAATTATTCTTGATGGATTTTACAAAATGAGATTGAGAAATGATTTGATGTGTGGAGTGAGGAGTCGTAGAGCATTATGCAGATGATTGGCAATTTATTCTAAGCACGATGCAAATCTATTGAAAATGAGCGGCACAGCTGGGAAGGAGGTTTGGGTTGTGGTGGTGGGTGTTTGGTATTTGGGAGTGAATGATTAACAGTGTATCAAGGGTAATTAGGTAAAGGCAAGGAGAGAATGGGTGGGGTGAGTGTGTATGTGTGTGCACATGCGCACATGCACAGAAATCATCTGATTCCATCTTCATTCGATAGAGGCCCAGAGAGGGGAAGACGCTTGCCCAAGGACACACAGTGAGGTGTTTGGATGCTTCCTTTTTAGTGTTTGCTTGTATCTCTTACCATCTTCCAGGGAAAGTTCGGTGTCATCTGAATTACCCCAGGGATGGGAATGAGGGGGCTTTAGGTTGGCTGACAGCAGGGCTGCTGAGCTTTTGGGAAGAGCTGTGAAATTCTGAGCTGGAACCTTCTCTTCGTGGGAAGTGAAGTTTTTTGACACTTCTCTTCCCCCATGTGAAAGCCGCGACATTTCTGAGGCCAACAAATGAGACACTTCTCAGTTCCAATTGCCTTACAATCTTGTGCTTTAGAGAAAAAACATGGGGTTGAAGAGGAATAAGAAAAGGAAAGTGTGGCAGAACTCGAGCTGTGTTTTCTGCTTTTTCAAAACTGCATTTCATTTAACTTAAACAGTTCAGCTTACCAAGGGCAGGGCTGGTGTGCCAGATGCTGCCGGGAAAACAGAGCCATGTGAAGGTGCAGACCCTGTCCTCCGGGAGCAAGCTTCATTCAGTCTCATCTCGTGTCATTAAGGGAAGAACAGAGCAATTTGGAAAAATGCTTTTAATGTAATTGAAAAATGCAGATTGCAAAATTGGCACACTTAGGAGTTAAGACAGTCTAGTAAATTATTTCTTGCTGCTTTTAAAACTTGGACATGGAAATCTCTTAAAGGTGCCTGTCTAATGCTTAGTGATGGCTTTGTCCTTTTTCTTTATAAAAAATTAGTTGTTTTATATTTTAATTTATTTTATCATGAAAGTAGTAAAATTTTGGAAAACATGAAAGAAAATGGCAGAAATTAAAAGATAAACTCGAACATAATGACTGTGAACATTTTCAAATAGTGTTTCCTTCTCGTCTTTTTTCCCATGTGTATCATCTAGTTTTAATCATATGATAGGTACTTTGGTTTTGTAGCCCACATTAAAAAATTACATGATGGTTATGTCTCCTTCAGATTGCTAGTAATTTTTCCCTTTAAGAGAAGGAGTGAGTAATCACTCCAACCTTCTGAGCTTTTCTCCTAGCTTTTGCTGTTTCTAGTCAGGTGTTTGCCTTTTGTCCTTTCTCCTGGATGGACACAGCTTTCCTGCAGACCCATCATGTATTGAATACTGTAGGGACAAGAGTACTGAGGTATAGTCAGAAGGTGCATGTAAGTGAGACGAAGTGTGTCAGACCAGGATCCAGGGAACCTGCCTGCACTTAGCCTCCCCTCTGGCAAGCTTCTGTCTATCCCCTGTCAGAGGATAAAAGGGGCTGAATACTGTGATCCAGGCTGAAAGGCAGGGAGGAACAGAGGGGCTTTAGAGACCTGGAACCAAAGTGCCCCCATTGCTCTGCTTTGTCAGTTGTTATGAAGCTATTCCAGGCTTGTTTTCCTCCATGGGAGTGAGGTGGTGTTTTCCTCCATACAGAGATGGGTGGTACCCCAAGGCTGTTGTTGGTCAGGATCTTTGACTTTAGAACTTTGATTAGTTGGATATTCTGGATGTCCTTGGATTAAGCTTCTAAGTTTCTTATCTTTCTCTAACATTTTCTGTTTTTTGGCCTTTCTGTTTTATTTTTCTGGGAAATTTCTTCCACTTTATCTTTTAATCCTTTTTTTTTTTGAATTTGCATTTCTGCTGCCATATCCTTAAACTTTTTTAGTGAAATAGAACATATATTCAGAAAAGTGTTCTGTTCTATCATATTTTTACATTCTGAGAGCTGTTTCTTATTTTCTGAATGTTCCTTTTTTTAATACAGTATTTTTAAAAATTGTATATTTACAAGGTCTTTTCTTAGCTCTCTGAGTTCTTTGAAAGTTCCTGTGTTTTCTGAAGCATTTCTGTCTTTTATCAGTGTCTTTGGTTTTTTGTTTTGGTGTCTGTGTTGCATGTTAGAGATTTTCTGTTGCTCATTTTCTTTTTGTAGAGACAGAGTCTCACTTTATTGCCCTGGGTAGAGTGCCGTGGCATCACACTGATCACAGCAACCTCCAGCTCTTGGGCTTAAGCGATTCTCTTGCCTCAGCCTCCCTAGTAGCTGGAACTACAGGCGTCCGCCACAGCGCCCGGCTATTTTTTTGTTTTGCAGTTCGGCCGAGGCTGGACTTGAACCCTCCACCTTCGGTATATGGGGCCGGCGCCCTACTCACTGAGCCACAGGAGCCGCCCGGGATTTGCTGTTTTGATTAAGAAGAAATTCATTAATGCCTTTAAATTCCATAGACATCTTAACGATTACTGGGTATGACCTTAAAAATTAATGGTAGAATAACTGGATGAATTGTAGAATTATATATTTTTTATGATGCCAGTTCTGAAGAACATCTTGAAATGACTAATTTACTATGAAAAAATTAGTAGTATGTACTAAGTTCTCCCGCTTTATAGGCAAACAGCTTGGGAATTTTTTAGATGTTCATTATATTTAACCTTTATGGAATGCAAAAAGTATAGATTTTTTTTAAGCACTATGATAAGTGTACACGCCAGACTTGCATGAGCTTGTAAGATGAATTGCCAGCTGTCTAGCTGCAAATTAAGAAAAATATTATAGAGATTAAATTTGCTTCATCACATTCTGTAGGTAACCATCATAAAATACATAAAACGCACTCATCACCCTTCTCCTGTTTACAGGACAGTGATTTTTGTATAAATTCGATAACCCCAAAGTTAAAACTGACTTATTCCTTAATGCACTCAGCATTTATAATCCACATATTTCTATAGGTGGTTCAAAATCCTCTTGAAATAACTTTAAAGAACTTGCAGATCAGATAATGGAATTTAGTTTTCAACAGAAACTAAAAAAAAAAATTATATAGGGTAAAATAGCTATATGAATTATTAATTCCAGGCTTACTGAATAAGGATATGCTTTCTCTTGTGGAATGCTGTTGTATTAGAAAGAAGTTAATAGCTATTTTGAAATATTACTAGAAAAATTTAACTGCCTAGTCAGCTTATTGACAATGACTTCATAATGGCTAAATCCAGTGGGTACTTTTTGGATCCTTCTTAGGCAGGTGGCACTTTGGGGCACTGTTGTCTCTGCTGGAAATCCCCCCTTCCCTCTTTCTTACCTTAGCTTCTGTGTCCTCACTCCCTATGACTTTCCAGTTGTTCCTCTAACTGCTACTTCTCAGTATGCTGTTGTTATTAAAGGTTCTTTTCTTTTGACCTATGTTTGAAATATTATTGTATCCTGGCATTCCTCAGTATGAGATGATTCTGTGTAGATGTCTCCCCCCTCGATGAAACCTCTAGGAGCTCTGCTTGCTAATCACAAGGACAGGGAACTCACATACCTTCTGGAGCAAGGAATGTAAACAAATGAAGAGACCCGGGGTAGACAGGGATTTTTTAAAAGACAAGAAAGAACATACCTCATCTAAATCAATTTCCACTTTGCCCCAGCCTAAGTTGGTATGAAGACCAAGTGTTCATCCCTTCACTCACCCAGCACCGATGCTGAATTTTACTATATGACTGGGATGTTTGTGCTAAGGATAAAACAGTAAATTTACCAAAGACACCTTCTCTCCCGGAGCTGAGACCTGTTTTGGAGATGAGCCCTCGTGAAGTCACGCTAAAGCTAATGATGTTTCGTATTTACAGATCTTCTTCAGCTTCTTCAGCTTTTTTTTTTTAAGTCATAAATCCAGTTTTCCTATGAAATTTTATTTTTTTAAATGTTGACTTAAAAATGTTCAACAGACATAGAGCCTTTTGAAACTACGCCCACTTAGGTACAACGCTGGCCTAGAAAATAATAGTCTAACTTCTTACTGGGAAATGCCAACATCTTCTCACCTGGGTTAGGTTTTCCACCTTGAACTCTGTCTCTTGTGGTTTCTCCCATCTATTCACAATTCAGCACGTGCAGGCCCCTTTCACTGTGTTACATCAGGCATTTTGTGCATCTGGCCAGAACACATGCCACTTATCTCCCCTTTCCCCCTTGGCCAGTCGACACTCACGGACAGCCCCAGTGTGAAGCCTCTTAAGCCAGCCTTTATCTTGCTGTGCAGAATTACTCTTTCTTTTCCAGTATTCCATAGTGATTTCTTACATACTTTTTTTTAGAGCACTTACCAGTGTGTTTTATGAACCTAGAACCCAAAGAAACATTAGTTTCATATTTGTCTTTGGAGTCTTCGGCCCAGGAGTTTGCACCAAGTCAGTGCTTCATGCACACTTGGAGAAGGCAGGGCGGTAACTCACATCGATAAGGCTTCCCTCTCAAGCACAAGACAAACAGGTACTTCATGAATAGAAGCTTTGTTTCACATGTAGACAATCTTGACAGAAAAATGACTACTTAATAAAAATGATAATTATCAACTTTTGTACCAGACATAGCTGAAATGCCCACTTTAGACTGCTCAACCCAACTCCTGCCTCACATCCCCCATCTTTTACCCCCTCCTCACACACACACACACCAAAACTCCTGGCAAGGTTATACCAGTGGGCTGATGCCTTCGTGACTTACAACCCTGAACTTGTCATATGGTGTAGCAAAAATGTCTCATTTCCTCATTTCTTTGTATTTACATTTTCTTATTTCTTGCTTTGAAACTCCCACAGTCATGCTCAAAGTTAGATGGGTGTAGCGGGGGAGGTATGCAGGGCAGAGGTGGGGGACAGAGTGTCTGGAGTGGCAGCTCTGTGCTGGCAGTATTTCAGGCACTGCACATGACGGGAAATCCCACCTTTCTTAAAATATCTCTGTGAGTTAGACAGCATTCTCCTCCATTTACCAATGAGGAAAATGAGGAGAAAACAATTTAAGTTACATGGCATGAGAGTTTTGGATATTAACTTAGAAGGAGGATTTCTAAGTATAACTTTTTCATTATGTATTTTGTTTCTTTTCAAGAATATATATGTATTTTTTTGAGACAGAATCTCACTCCATCACCCTGGGTAGAGTCCCATGGCATCATAGCTAACAGCAACCTCAAACTCATGGGCTCAAGTGATCCTCTTGTTTCAGCCATCCAAGTAGCTGGGACTACAGGAGCCTGTCTCAACTCCAGCTACTTTTTCTATTTTTATTTTTATTTTCATTTTATTAAGTCATTTGTACATAGATCATGAATACATTTATGCCATTATGGTATTCAATGTGTTGATTCTTTGTACAAATTGGAGTGCTTACATCCTACTAACCAACATAGCCATCACCTCATTTACCCAATACAGCGTCAAGACATTTGTATTTTACACCTGATAGATCCAACTTGTACTAGCAATATGCTCCATAGGTGTGGTCCCCCTACTAACCTTCCCTCTATCTACTTTTTCTATTTTTAGTAGAGACAGGTGTCGCACTTTGCTAAGGTTGGTCTTGAATTTCTGAGCTCAGGTGATCCACCCACCTTGGCCTCCCATAGTGCCAGGATTACAGGTATGAGCAACTGTGCCCAGTCCTTTTCAATAATTTTTTTCTTCTATAAATTAAATACTACATAAAATATATTTTATTTGATTGTCTGATAGCTACTGAGTTTAGACTACATATTTTTCTATCAGTAGTTTTCAGCCACTTGAGACTTTCCTTTTAACAGAAGTTTTGAAACGCCCTGTTTAGTGAACTGAAACGCAGCTCATGGATACGATCATCTATTTATATGTGAAATTGTTTAGGAAATAAATACAATGGCCTGTACATTATTTAAGGCTGAAATAATAGCAAACCAATTTAGATGAAAATGATGTATTTCAATGTATAAATAAACAGCAGATACTCCAGAAAAATTAAAGGAAGTCAGATGTTTGCGTCTTTTAGGTAGATTCATTGTGATTGTGACAGCTATAAATATAGACTAATATGAATATGTTTAATTGTTTTATTGCTGCTAATAATATAACTAGTATTCCTGTGTTGGTGATATGTTTCTCTGAAAGAGTAGCTCTTAGCCAACTTCTAAACAAAATACAAAACCTTGCTTCATTTGATAGTTGAATTTCTTAAAATTTCCTCAGTTGGGAGCTCATCTTTAGTTGGGTCTCTTCTCTGGACAATTTCATCATAGGTACCCAGTTAAGTTGGTGAGTAACGCATTGCTGCTGTCCACAGATTCGTAACACATGGAATTTAGAATTATTGAAATAATCAGACCATGACCTGGTGTCTCTTTTCCCTTTGCCTTTCTACAGGTATGATTTTGTAGAAGTTGAGGACCCCAATGATGGAGCGGTATTAGGGCGCTGGTGTGGTTCTGGTGCTGTTCCAGGAAGACAGATTTCTAAAGGAAATCAAATCAGAATAAGATTTGTCTCTGATGAGTATTTCCCTTCTGAACCAGGGTTCTGCATCCACTACAACATTGTCATGCCAGTAAGTACTGCTTTGAGATTCCCTTGTCTAATGGAGTCAGCTGGTTTTCTTCCTTTGTAAACTAGAGAATCAGAAACCAAAGAAAAACATTTTCCTAGCTTGAATGGTTTTTTTCACCATAAATGTCACTGTATTTATCACAAGTAACTTGTGTCCTCGCTGTAGACCATTAGCAATATTAAATACCTTATCCATGGAATGAAATAAATATTTTACAGCATTCATAAGATTATATTTCCTACCACCAACTCATTGACTTATGTTTCAGTATTTATGAGAAATTATATAGGGATTTTTCTTGAGGAAAAATAGGAAAATTTTCATTATTTATTACCCTTTTCTTTTAAGGCTGTGTTAAATAGAACTTTGTAATACACGCAGTAATGTTTCAGCTTTCAAAATAAACCATTGTTGCTCTTTAATCATTTGGGAATCACCACCAAAATGTGGATTCTATAATGTCTTTTTGAATTAATGTCTGGTTAGCACTATATTCAATAAAATACCACTTTATTTTTCAAACAGATTTGGTGACCCTTTCTTATAGGATGCTGTTTTGCATTTTGTTAAATATGACTTTTAAAGATGTAAATTTTGAAGGTTTCGGAGACTCTGTTGTTCTTATTTTCAAATTCACATATAGATCATTTTAATGAATACATTACAGACCTAGAAAGCTAATACTATTTGAGATTAATACCATTTTAACTAAATTCATGTTTGCATTGCCTTGAAAGCCCACGTTCTATGTCAATGTCCATAGTCTTACCTTTTTCTGTTTTTTTCCCGTTAATGTGGCATCATTCCTTTCTGTAACCACTCACCAGTGTTTTTTTTGTATGGTTTAAAAATGTTGCTAACATTTTTCTTTTTTTCTTTGCTTGAAGCAAAGAAAATTTATTAAGTATTAATTTTTTTCAAATCAATATGTTAGTGAATTTAATTATCTCTATTTTCCTACTTATCTTAATATTTCTCCTCATTAAATATTAATGGATCTTTGTGCCCCCCCCAACAAAAGGAGATTTTTTTTTTTTTGAAACCCACACTGGAATTTAAGAAATCTACTTTATCTAATTATGATTGTGAGTTGTATTTTGTGTATTATTTCAGACATGTGTTGAACTGCAACAACAACATTGGGAATCCTTTTGCTATTTTTTTTTTCTTTTTGAGACAGAGCCTCACTCTGTTGCCCCAGGCTAGAGTGCCATGGGGTCAGCCTAGCTCACAGCAACCTCAGCTCTCAGTTGAAGGGATCTTCCTGCCTTAGCCTCCCAAGTAGCTGGGAATATAGACACGAGCCACAATGCCTGGCAAGCAACTGTAGGGACTGGATCTCACTCGTGCTCAGTCTAGTTTCAAAATCCTGAGCTCAAGGATTCCCTCCACCCCACCTCGGCCTAGAGTGCTAGGATTACACTTTTGTTTTTAGATCATATTTTACACAAAAATGTCATATTTTAAGATTATAGCTGTGAAATATCAAAATGACAATTTTTAAAACTATAAAAAGTTGATATTTTGATGATTTTGACATAAGATGTGGTAAGTTAGTAGGCCCCCTTATTTCATAGTGAAGCAGTCCATACTCTCATTTTGGGGTTTTTAACACATCTAAGGGTCTTAAATATTTAAATACAGAACGAAACATAGGAATAGGTCCTTCTGAGAAGAAAATTTATTCATCCCAATCTCATATTGATAATAAACTTTCAACTGAGGTTATTTGTATTTTAAACGAACCACTCTGCTCAATCAATTTCAATTTAGGAGCAAGCCATTGTCTTCCTACAGAATAAAACGTGACAGCTAAAATTTGTACTTGCCACCACTAAAGATTGTCTTTTTCTGATTTTATGACCACATGATTATCTGGTTATATAACCCAAGGACTCATGTGGATTATATGAAGTCTATAAGGACACTGATATACCTGTAAATGTGTGTCAGATCACAAGTCTTGGGATGAGTAAAGAACTCGAGCATTTCTGGAAAGTGACACCCGCCCTCTTGGCTGAGAAAGGCCCTGCCACCTGCGTTAGACCTATTTTCGGACACTTACTGTGTCCGAGACCAGATGCTACATCTGCAAAATTTTAAGGCAAGTGTGCATCACTGGTTTTGTCATTAAAATTAAACTCAGTTCATTTTCAAATGGTTATGGACATAGTTTGACATGTTGTAAATACGACATTAGTGGCTGTTATTTACTCTCCTGGCTTCTGCTGAGCCATGCTTCGGGGCCGCTAAAAGTGGCCTGTGCTGGGCTGTGGAGAACAGCGACGTGTGACAGAAAAGCAGAGGAAATGGTGTGTTTAGGGAAGCAGTAAGCCTTGGGCTGGCAGAAACTAGAGAACATGAAGGCAGGATCTTGCATTGCATAAGTGTAAATCGGTGGCTTTAATTTTTAATATTGCTTTCTGGGGAAATTATCGATATACGAATTTTACAATCCCACGTACCCTGGTTGTTCTGTGTTTAAATTTACTATGACAATTTGCCTGTCATTTCTTCACCCGTCTTTTGTCCCAGTTCCATGTATCCATCTCTCCTTGCAGCTACATTCATCCTACTCTTAATAATCACCTGCTGAAGGGCAGGATTTGATGAGTGAAAATTTGACAAGTGATTGTGCGTTTAAGCCTTGCAGAATGTTTTGAATTATCATTGCATGCTGCCAAATGGCCCCCCCTTTCTTTATGTACCCCCTCGCCCCCAACACCCACTGTTGATGCAGGGAGCAATCCATCAATCTTATCTGTGCATCAGATGAATAAAAGCCTTAAGGAAGAAAGTGTGCTCTTGGACTGCAGATGTAAAAGTGGCATTTGCTGAGGTTCAGGTACTCTTCTGAGCCCTTGGAGCATCTCTGATCCTTTTTTTTTTCTTTTGCCCTGGATAAACTTCATGTCAGCACACCCAGCTCCCCCAAGGTAGTCGTCTTCGCTGAAGGCAAACGGACTACTGTAAAATAAGACCTTAGGAGCCACTTGGTCACAATGATTTTTAACTTTCTAATGATGAACATAGTATTAACCTCTAGTTCTCATTAGACTGTTAACTTCCTGCACTGAGATTTGTTAGAAGTGCCCAGCATAATGCCAGACACATCACAGCTGCTCATTAAGAGTTGGTAGAAATTCAGCCATTTCCTCTTCGAGCTGTCTAAAACCTGCATGGAACTTACTCACTTCTCATTTACTATGTGGTCTTCTGTCACTGTCACACAATAGAGAAGATTCATAGCCTAGAAAACTGTGGAATCACAGTCGTGGCACTAACTATTCTACTAGTTCTGATACAATGAGGCTGTATTAGCAAGGTTATATTGTTTTTGGTTTTTGGACAAAATTACACTCTGTCATCCTGGGTAGAGTGCATGGTGTCACAGCTCACAGCAACCTCAAAGAGCAATCCTCCTGCCTCAGCCTCCCATGTACTTGGGACTAAAGGCACCCACTACAACGCCTGGCTAGTTTTTCTATTTTTAGTGGAGTCGAGGTCTTCTTCTTGCTCAGGCTAGTCTCAAACACCTGAGCTCAGGTGATCCACCCCCCGGCCTCCCAGAGTGTTAGAATTACAGGCATGAGCAACCATGCCCAGCCCCCAAAGATATATTCTTGCCTTAAAAGAGTTGCACTGGTTACTCTTTTTTTTGCTATATGTAGGGGGAAATTAGTAAGAACATTCGCTGAAATTAAAGAAATTAGTGCATAATAATGATTTTATAAACATTTGTATGTATAAACAGTCTTTCCTGTTTTTTATAGTCAGTCCAATGAATATTTTTATGTATTCATACCCAGAGAAAAATTTTCAATGGGTTAAATCACATTTTCTCTAGGACAGAATATAGAGAAAATTTATTTTTAGATGATTCATATTTTACAAGTAAAGAGATATAACACTGCAGCTTTAGGGGGTAGCATGAATGGTTATTGGATTCTGGTCATCCTTTAAGATCCCTTGATTCTGGGCTTGGCGCCCATAGCACAGAGGTTACAGTGCCAGCCACATACACCGAAGTTGGCAGGTTCGAACCTGGCCCAGGCCAGCTAAAACAGCAATAACAACTGCACCAAAAAAATAGCCGGGCATTGTGGTAGGCAACTGTAGTCCCAGGTACTTGGAAGTCTGAGGCAAGATAAATTGCTTAAGATCACGAGTTTGAGTTTGCTGTGAGCTGTGATGCCGTGGCATTCTACCAATGGGACTCTGTCTCAAAAAGAAAAAAAAAATTCCTCATGTCTTTTAGAGGTAATGTTTTGATACATTAATCTTCTCATAAACAGTTATGTCACATAGGTTACAGTTGAAAATCATGTTCACTTTTGTGACATGATTTACCAGCTCTCTTATGAATAATAGAGCATATAGTTAAATAAAAGATGACTTCTTACTTTGAACTGATGCTAATCTCATATTAGATTTTATATGTGTTTTATAAATATATGTATATTTTTCCTTTGTTATACAGTAGAATCACCATAGCTGACCACCCCAGGTTGACCTAATTTTCTCAGACCAGACATGCACCACATGTACGTATCAGTAGAGAAGGCCTAGTTCCTTATTTGACCCCCTCTACATGTTGACCAGTTTGATTGTCCTTAGGGTGGTCAACTTACAGAGGTTCTACTGTGTTATGTTATCACCGCGATATCACCATTTTCTTGATTCTCGGGTCCCTTACAATAAGACATAAATATATGACTAAAAGTTTTCTCTCCATTTTACTATTTTAAGTTGGTGTTAAAGGTAGGTTTAGTTTAAAAATAACTTTAGCATAAGCTGGAGCTATAGGATCTAGACTACAGCTATTTTTAGCTTCTTAAAAAGATAGTAGTAGATTTGCTACAAAGATTTAAAATTTTACCTTGTTAATAATGTTGCAGAGAATTATTTCTGGAAACATTATTTCCCAGTCTTGCCGCATTAATAAGTAACAAAAAACAAATTCATGCAGATTGATGCCAAATAGTAAATACGGCATTTCGCTTTTATGACTGTGGCTAAGGAGTTAATAATGTCTTTGATTTTTTTTTTTTTTCTTATGGATAAGAGAGGAGAAAAAAAGCCCTGGTAGATTAGTAGTGAGCGATTGTTTGGGAAGAAATGAAGCAAAACTGAAATAAAACAGTGCAAGCTTGTTTCATTCCGAGGCCACACACAGTGAGAGTCCAGAACACATTTCAGCCCTCTGAGAAAGAAAGGAAAATTTCTTGTTTAATTTTGGTAATTTATAATAGATTATATAATGTTTTTCTCTGTGTACCGTAGCAAATCACCATTATTTAAAACGTTGAGAAAACTACAAAGGCTGAAAATAATAATCTTTTCCTCCAGTAACAAAAGACCTGATTGCAAGTTTTATTTCTCCATAAAAAAATGTAAAAATGTCATGTTTTTTGTGGGAAGATTTTTTTAAAAACTACTTTTTAAAATCAAATATATAAATCAAGATCTGATTTTTTTAGATTTTTTAAGTTGATTTTAGTCTTAATATATGGAACTACTTCTCTTGAATATAATACTTTTTGTAAATTATTTGATTGCAAGATTTGAAGATTTTCTTCTACTCTGGTTAACATTATGAAAAATGTCTACAGTCCCATTGATGTTTCTTACATGGTTTTGTTGAATATTATATTTTAAGAGTGTTTTAACTAAGATTTCTGCTCAAAGGAATAATTAATATGTCCATTCATTTATTTGCTCTTTTTCCACTTAATGAATGTATAAGTTCAGTTTAAGAGAAATAGATATTGTAGCCACCATACCATTTGACTTCCTATTTTTTTTTCTTTTTACTAACTAAAAAGATGGGCAGGTGAGGAGTGATGAATTAACTAAAGGGCACTTTAATTCATAACCACCCAGGGAAATTCGTATGTCATATTTTGAGTTGCTTCTAAATTTATTCTATTCTGTTTATGATTTTAAAACATATAATCTACAACACGTTTTTGGATATTGATTTTTTTTTTAATTTTTGTTAGTAAAATTACATCCTTAATTTATATAATAATATAGATTGTATGTAACTGTTGTAGCCACATTATCACCCCAATTCTGTTTTCCTTAATAGTGATTTTGTAAATGACTTAAGAGTTCAGTCAGTGTACGGGGCCACTGCCCCCTGGAAGGGTGTAGGGTTTCTCAAGGGAGGGGTTAGAAGGACACTTGATGCCTGGGGTGCTATTAAGGAATGCATGACTGATTGCCAAAGTAGTTATTAATTATGCAGGATATGGAGAACAAAGGGGCTCAGTGAATATTGGAGAAAGTAGGCGAGAGGATATTTTTTTTATCCCTTTTGACATATGCCAGTAGGTTATTTCACTGTTAATATCATGTGAAGAAAGTCCTTAAGTGAAGGCCAAATTTGCTTTTATGTTCAGGTTAAGAAAAATTCCTACCAACTTTCTAGTGAGGCTTCCAATTCATTAGTTCATTTTCTTACTTAGAAAAAAAAGCAGCATGGCTAGAATAATAAATTAGAGCAATATCATAACACCATCCTACAGAAAAAAGAAAAACACATTAAAGGTAGAAAGTACTTAAGATTTTTAGAAGTGTTAAATCTTTGTAATGTAATGTGCTGCATTCCCTAGTATTATATGAAACTTAAGTTAATAAGCAAACACATTCATTTAAAAACTTATTTCAAAATAAGTTTTTTGGGGTATCAAGAAAGAATTAAAATTTTGCTCTTAGAATTTTTTTTTTTGTTTCAAGTATTGTGTATCCCTACTGTAGTCTGAAGCACTTGTTGAACGATTAGATTTTTAATAAAATATACAATGTACTTGTACATTTATGCAAGGAGTCCTGTGATGACAGTATTGCTTTGCATCAAGGAAATTATGCAATTGCTACAGAGACTAAACTCTTACTTGGCTAAGAGCTGTTTAATATATTTTCAGTCCAATTTCTACCCTAAGGGCACAGTGCTCTCTTTCATATGAACATCAACTGTCCCTCTTCCATTTCTGCTGCTTCCTTTTGTTTCAATTGATTCCTTGCTAAGAAATAATTTTGCAGAGAAAGAAAAGAAAGGAAAGGGAGGGGAAGAAGGAAGAGAAGAGAAAGAATGGAAAAGCACATCTGTAAGGATGGTAGAAGGCAGATAGACCGTTGTGAAGTTGTTTATAAGGGAGGCTGTAAATAAAAATCTAGACGAATTGAAAAGCCACAAACACTGGGGGCAAGACAAAATTGTAAAAGGGACTTTACCTAACCAATGCAATCAGTGTAACCTGTTTTCTTGTACCCTCAATGAATCCCCAACAATTAAAAAAAATATTAAAAATCTATGAGTTAATATGGCAACCTAAACCTAATGAAGAGAATGTTCTTTAGAAGTAAGTTTGGTGCAAGTTACAATTATAAATTAAATGGTTTTTCCTCAGTATCTCCATCCACTTTTTCTGTAATTCTTTCAATAAACTTTTATTAAGAGATAGCTGATGAGCTATTTTGTTAAGGAAATTGAAAGATGACTATAATATTGTCCTTGGTCTCAGATAACTTAGGTTATTTTGGTGAAAAATATGTATACAAATATAGATACATCTATATAAGTAAAGTATGTAAGTATCATGTGACTAGTTTGGAAAGATACTGAGAAGAAAGTTGGGCTTGTGGAGATCAGAGAGAAGTCCTAACTCTTACAAAAGAAAAACAAACTAACAAAAATTGTAGGAGTTATCTAGTATAAATTTGATCACAAATATATTAAAAATTTCTCAAGAACTTATTAAGAATGCTTGTTATCACACATCAGAGACCTTTACTCTCTTGGTCTGAGGCAATGCACGGTTACCTATATTTTCATCAGCCATGCTTGGAGATTCCAATACAAGAAGTTAACTGCATTAAATTTTGAAGTGGAAATTGTTCTAAACTATAATTTGATCAGAATGCAGTCATTTTTGCTACATGATTTAGGGAAATTTTTTTTATATTAAAACATGAATATTTTATGAAGCAGAATGGTAACTCTAGATAGATACTTAATAACTAATATGTCCTGTGTTACCTATGTTCTCTTGTTTATTTTTCTGGGTCACAAAAAGAGTGAAACTTTTCCCATAGAATTCCATTGATGTATTTCAGTTTTTAGCCCATGCAATTTATTGTTCCATCTTTTCTCAGAAATGTACTGAAAATGATCAAATCTGTCAACTATCAGCATCTGCTTCCCAAGGAATTGTGTAGATTTTCCTCTGCCTACTTACCTGGTAATTCACAGATGGTGTAGTTCCAGCATTGAGGCATAATTCTAGAATAGATACTCATTCTACCACGAGATAAGACATTTCCAGCCTTCAGGAAATATTATTTCATCTTCATCACTTTTTTTTTACATTTAATTCTAACTTTTGTCAGCATTAATTATACACGTACACATAATTCCAGTTTTTGTCAGCATTAATTATGCACATACACACTTGGTACAAAAATATCAGTTTACACCACTTCCCCTGCCACACCACACCCTTTCCTTGCTCCTTGTAGGATCTTTTAATTCTTAGGATTTACTTCCATAACTATATATAACATGCCTTTGTTGCTATTTCTTTCTTTGGTTTTAGAAATATTCAGTGTGTAGGGATTATCTGCTTTGGAAGATGAACCTGTCACTACTTTCTTTCACTGTCCTGCCTTCAAACTCACACACACACACACACACACACACACACACACACGGGTCCCATCACCACATTCTCTATTATATCCTAATTATGTCCAATACAAATGCAGAGTGCACATTATGGCGGCCACAGTCATTTCTTACAGGTGAGCCATGAAATACACACCATGACTGCATTTGCCTCCCTGCCCTTTTCTGTTTTCCCTGGAGTTGTATTATTTTTTCAGTTTGCTCAGCTTTCACATTCATCACTGACTCACCCCAGAACCTCCTCTCGGATTGTGTGAATCTCTCAATACACTAGACACATTCAGTTTTCTGATATTTTCATCTTCTTCAAGACTCTGTGCTGGAACAATCCGGGCTACTCTTGATTGGGGCAGGTTGCCCTTCAGAACAGCCGCACAATGTCATTCTTCTGATCTCCTTCTGTGTTTCTCCTGAGTATCCCTGTAGCCATGTTCCAGCATTAGATTCTCTTTGCTAGTATCTTTTATCTTCCTCTCTCTTAGTTCGCGTCTTTGTTTGGGAAGCGAGTAAAATGATCATGAATCCAGGAGAAAGTAGAGCATCAGAGATAAAATTTTGCAATCTTGCATAACTGAAAATACCTGACGCTCCAACTGAAATGGATACTTAACTAAGTTGAGGAGACAAGCCACTTAAAAATTTGATTACACATCCTGTGCACGTGGATGGGCTTGCAAACAACGGTCTTTACTGTACTGTGAGCTAGCTAAGCTCCTGGAGAACATGCTGATTTCCCTAATGTCTTGTCTAGGAGTATAAATCCTGCTGCCAGTTCTGAGAAGCCAGAGCCGAGTGGAACACTGAGAGTCTCAGCATTAAATATAAAAGTTTCTATTCTATCTCCTCCCTACCCCCAACTTTGGTTTCCCAATCCACAAATCCTCAGATTTCTTATGTTCAAGGGACAAATCTAACAGGGAATACGTCAGTCTTATGCAAAGAAGGGAATCAGATTTGAGGTGTCTGACAATTTCATTTAACAAATTTTTTAACCGATCATGTTTTTTATCTCCACCATCATTCCCATTTCTGGAATGCCACCAAATCCTGGAGATTTTTGATTGTTCTTTTACAGATATCAGATTGCTTCTGCTGTGCCCCCTGCCAAGCTTTGCAAAGTCTAACAATCCAGTGACCACACATCCACCTGCTTTATAGTTTCCAAAATTTTATTTTTGTTGGCTCCTTTCTGAGTTTTTTGGCCTTGAGGGCTTACACATTTAAAAAATACACAATAATTTCAGGAGAGAATAGAGCAAAAATCACCATCTTTTCATTCCTTTTTTTCTTATTTGTGGAATTAATGTCCTTATTATAGATTAACTTTATATTTGATTAACAAAATATTTAGAACACTGCACCAATATATCGGGAACATCGTATGTGCCAGGTGCCCTGCTCTATAAAGGACTCTCAAGGAACAATTCCTCATTATCCCCCCATGCCTGATAAAGTAAACTCCCATAGAAGACGTTTGCATGATTGTACTAGTATTATGCTTACTTTTTTAATGTTACAAAGCATAGATAAAGATTGATACCAATTAGCTGTTTAATGTATCTTGAACTCTGTTTTAGCATAAGTATCAAGTCTAGTGAATATCAGCCATGCTTTATTCATAATATCGGTAGGTGTCACCAAAGGGAGCAGGATATGGTTGATATGTTTGGACTGGCACAGGTTCGGTGGCCCCTTAGCAGCCAGGCCGCACAGCAGGAGGTGCGCTGCAGGATCAAGCTAACCTTCTTCTGCATTTACTGTCACTCCTCATTGCTGTTGTGACTGCCCTAGCTCCGCCTCCTATCAGACAGCAGCTGAATTAGACATTATAGGAGCGTGAACCCCTCCTTAAGCTGTGCATGCATGCTAGGGAGCTGGGTCCTGTGCTCCTTGTGAGAATCTAATTCCACTCCCAACCCCATCCCTGGAAAAATTGTCTTCCATAAACCAATCCCTGGTGCCAAAAAAGGTTAGGGATCACTATATTAGAGTAATGCTATTAGTGTATTTGAATGCTTTAAACAATAAAACTGGAGCTATTAACATTTTACCTGGCTCTTTAATCAGGATGACACATTTGTTATTTATTTAGGATTAATTTGAAATGCATGAATCTGATCTTAACTGACCATTTGTACATCTTCTGGTAGTCTTAGAGAACAAAACTAAAAAATAAGCATGATAGTGTTGTATACTTTTGAAAAGAATAATTTTGAAAGGCATGTATATTCTAAGCTCTTGGAAAGGAAGTGTTTAATGGTATCCCTTTGACAATAGTTGAGTCATACAAAGAGAATGAACATAGATTGAAATAAGTGTTGAGCCTTATAATTGGGTGTTTTTATTTCATTTAATCTCCACAATGCAATATTGATACCACTTTGTAGATTAATACTCAGAAGAGATCACATATATAGAGTGAGGAGGGTATTAATTGGGGTTTCCTAATTCTTTTGAAAGCCAGGCTGCCTCTAGATGGGTTTGAGAAATACAAGAAAGATCATTGAAAGAAGAATATCAAATTTAAGACCCCCTCCCCAATTCACTACCTTTGTTTTCCTGTTAAAACACTGACCTTTAAAAAAAAACAAAACAAAACACTGACCTTTTATTTCTCTTGATTATTATGTCATGGATACATCGAAAACTTTAAGATGAACTAAATTTGAATTTATCAAAAGTTTTTTTGTTTGTTTAGAAAAATGACAATGGTGATAAATATTGAGAGTTAAATTGTACTTTCTCCCCAAAATCACCTTTAAAATGCAAATGAAACGTAAGCTTTTTTTTTAGGTCCCCTTTAGTGTAAAAAAGAAAAACGTTCAGAATGCAATCAACATTTTCCTTCTCAGTCAAATGTTATCACTTTTTTAAACAAAATTACCCAGTTCCTTGATCTATCCTAGCAATTTCATGAGTGCCATATTTTTTGGAACAGTGTTATTAAGAAAAAATGAAAATACAAAATTTATACAAAGAAATAGAAAAGTGAGATTACAAAGCAAATAGGTCTAGTGAATAAGAAATCTCTTATTAAACATCTACTGAATGTGCCTGTCACTCTGGAATGCCACAGATTCTGCATTTTTACTTGGAAATTTGGCTGTCTGTGCACAGTGTTTGAAATAGAGTAGGTACTCAATAAATATTAGGAATGAATGGAAGAGAAACACCAATGCAGGGACCAATGTATGTGTGAAATCCCATTTTGCAGCTGTTGGGGAGGGCTACCTGTAGGAAACCAAAGCCTCAGAAAACTGAAGGGGAAATTCCAGGTTGTCTTTGAGTCATGGCCCCAGGGCAAAGGTCTGTCTCTGCTTAGGTGTTACCTCTCTAGTTAAGTCAAGTTTTGTTTAAGGGTGAAATAAAAGCCATTATGGAAATACCTGGCTTAGACCTTCCCTCCCTCACTGTAAGTAGTTACTCAGGCAGGAGATCAAGGCTGTCATCTCTTGCCTTAGCCGACTATATGAATTATCTTAAGTACTTCCCAGGGAGGTTGCTTAAGAACGCCAAGGTTTATACTTAAAAACTTCTTTTTAGTAGAAGAGTAAGTAGAAAAGCATCGACGTGACTATTATCTGAGGACTCTACAATAAAATCTGAGATAGGAATTAGAAATAAATACAGAAGTTTCCCCATCAGCCCGCGAAGCCTCTAACACCTCGCCTAAATGGAGCTTTAAAATTTTTATAACATTGCTAACGAGTAAATGCCTTTCTCAGTGGAAAAATACTCTGATAGTGTTAAATTTAATATAGGACACTTTTCTGCTGGGTATGTTAATAACACAGCATTGAGCGTAAGGAGTTGTTTTAGAGGAAGAAATATGCAAGACACTCAAGTGTTAGAGAGATGGACGGACGCCTCATGCCCAAGCTCGACGTCAGTACCTGAGCGGGGAGGTATTAGAGCCATGACGCGTCCTTTGGGTGAGATTCTTTAGAAGTCATCGCAAATATCTGGCACAAGCATTTTCCTTTCCTTTTGGGATAGGATGAGTGATGTTTTGTGGTATCCTAATCCCATTACTGATAAAGGTAATAGAAAAAACTCCCAAGTTTATCCAGGCATTCTGTGTGGTGCTTTCTTTTGAAGTCAGGGGTATCCCTTTCAGACCCAGTCTTCTGCAGGTTACTGGCTCATCTGAATGTTGTGTTTACATGTCACTTAGTCCCTTTTGGAACTCCAATTATAATGTCATGTTTTATGACTAAAGGTCAAGAGAGAGACGTTAAACTTAAGTTTGCAGTTGTAACAACACCATTTGGGAGAACATTATAAATGTGTTTTTAAGTTAGTTACCCAAAATCTCAGTATCATCCTTTTCATTTACCCCCAGTATGTTTTCCCTTCTGATAGAATTCTGAATTTCATAAATGGGGTTTGCTTACCACTCACTCTGTCATCTGGCTTGCCACAGACCTTAGTGGGCATTAGATCCTGCCACAATTTCATGTCACTGAACAGTTTCAGGAACTTAACTCTTTAGAACGTCATAGGGAGGACCTTTTGTTTTGATCTTAGACCTTTCTGTTGTGTACCCGATTTTCACACCTGTTAAATAAGTTTAGCCTAAATCTGGCTTCTTAAATATTTTAAGTTTGGCCTAAAGGTTTCTACTTCATAGTGAACTGTTGTAACCTACTTTTATAATAGAGCAAGTGGCTGAGTCTCAGCCAGTTGTGGCCATACTTCAGTCACTCATGGTGGCCAACTGTTCAGACTGTTCTCAAATAAAGCAAGTGTAGAGCTGTAACCAGCCAGCTGTTTCTGTACCTCATTTCCACTTTCTGCTTGTCACTTCACTTTTTCTGTCCATAAATCCCCTTTGACCATGAATATCTCCAGAGCTGCTTTAAGCCTATTCTGGTTTGACAGGCTGTCCAATTTGGGAATTGTTCTTTGCTTGATTAAACTCTGTTGAATTTAATTTGTTGAAAGTATTTGTTTGATCGTTTATTTACTTAAGACAGAGTCTAATTTTAGAGCCTAGGCTGGAGTGTGGTATTTTCAGCCTAACTCACTGCAACCTTGAACTCCTGGGTGCAAATGATCCTCCTGCCTCAGCTTCCTAAGTAGATGGGACTACAGGCATCTACCATGACACCTGGCTAATTTTTCTATTTTTAGTAGAGATAGGTCTCCCTCTTGCTCAGGTTGGTCTAGGACTCCTCAGCCCAAGGGATCCTCCCACCTGGGCCTCCCAGAGTGCTACAATTTATAGGCTTAAGCCTCTACACTCTGCCTAGAAGTTTTTATCTTAATACTTCCTTACTTATCTCGTGAGGCTGTGGTAAGATGTGATTTTTGACTCAGAGATACTGTATTTTAATTATAAGTTTGCATTAAACTGATTTAAAAGAAGCCTACCATAAAAATAGTGACAGTATATAGTATACACCATGCCATGTTTAATCTTTACAATAACTCCGTGAAAAATTACCCCCATTATGGGCGGCACTTGTGGCTCAAAGGAATATGGTGCTGGCCCCATATGCTGGAGATGTCGGGTTTAAACCCAGCTCCGGCCAAAATCTGCAAAAAAAAAAAAAAAAAAAAAAATCACCTCCATTTTAGGTAGGAGGAAGTCAGTATGCTCAGAGAGACAATGTGGCTGGACTAAGGTTCAGAGCAAGTAGGTGGGAAACATTATATCAAAACCCATCATTTCAACCATATTACAATACTTCCTATCATTTCAACCATAGTACAATACCCCCTAATACCTGTGCTCAACAAGAAAGAATTTTTTAAATGTTTTATTTTGAGATAATTCTGTGTTGACTCACATTTGTAAGAAATAATACAGAGAGATCCTACACACTCTTTACCAAATTGTTTCCAATGCTAACATCTTGAATAAGTATATATAGCATATTATCACCACTTAGGTAGATTGCATAAATGTCTGTTCCTACCTCTACAAGAAATGTTGAATGAATAAAAATAAAAGGACACCAAAAGAAGTATTAAGTAAAAATATTATGTAAAATATTTTCATAAATAGGAGTTTAAAAGAAATTTGATTAGTGCGTAGTTTTGTAAAGGGCTAAATCAAGAGTAACCAAGTAAGAGTATGTTTTTATATGACAAAATGGCTTTAGAATACTCACTTACGTCTGGAGGAAAAGGTTGATTCTGAACTAGTGATCTCACGATCTTCTTCATCTAAAATTTTGTAGTGTGGTGCAGAGCCATTATTGCAGTTTAGAGTAGAACATCTATTAGTGATTAAAGATTACAAAATCAATAATATTGCCACAAATCACTCATCTTGATATGGGATTCAAAATAATGTGTGAAACATAGTCACTATAAATAAATCCATGAATAAGACTTTGCTGCCTCAAAGACAAAGATTAATGAAGTTTTAGTATACTAAGAGCTAATAATCTAAGATAATAATCTTTAGTTTTAAACCAACGTCAAGATTCAGAACTGATTGCTTAAAAAGACCTTCATATCTATAGGGGGAAATTGAGAATTTTAGTGCTACTAAATCGCTTCTTGTGAAAAATGTATATAATTCAGTTCCAACAGGTATTTTATGTGGTAGTAATCATAGATTAAATTTAGCTGTGCAATATGTAAAATGTTAAAATAGTTTCAAAATAAAGTACAGTAATGTGTGATATTTTCAAATAATTTCTTAATTTAGGAGTTGAGTGAAAACCTATTCATGAATACTTATGGGGTTTATAGCTGTTCCATTAGTTAATTTGAACAGTTAAGTTGCAGAAGCACAAAAATGATGTACAGATTTATAAACATTTAACTTTGATTTCACCACTTTGCATTTAGGACCAAAACATTGTTTTTTTTTCTTTTCTTCTACATGGAGATTTTCTGCCTTGGAGTTTTGTTGTATTTCTTCCAAAAATCGTAGCCATAACATCTTTATTGTGACTTTCATTTTGGGTTTCTTTAGATAAAAATGAGAATTCAAAGATACTTTTAAAGCAATATAAGTGCAGAATTCAGCTGAGATTTTGTGAAGTTTTCGCTCCTGTATTTCAAAGTCATCTCTCTTACACCTGATTTTTTATAACACCACATTTTACATGAGTCTTTCCAAAGCATTCATCTTAAATTTTCTAAGAGGCAGGAACTCATATTTGATCGGGTTACATAATAATTAAATAATCATTACAATAACAAGTACTACTGATTTAAATATTACTTGGGGGAGTAAATACAGCTGTCTTTGTATGAGAACATTCATCTGGTGGGAGCGGAGGGGCTGTTGATAGCTGGTAGCGCTCAGTGAGTTGTGGGTTTCATTCATCAGGTTGCCTTGAGAGCAGTGAAGGTGTCTAAGCGAGGTCAGTGAAGATAAGGAGCGCTGCCCTTTGTCCTTTGTTCATTTTCCATCCAGATAACTGCATGATGTATCCTAGGAAAATTGTAAACACACATTGTCAATAGAAAAGTAGTTGGTAACGGTGTGATGGCATGTATATCAAAGGAATGAGTAATATGCCTGGCAAAATATAAAGATTTAGTACAGTTTTGCTCTTTTCCATAATTTTTCCTGGGATTCAGCTTCATTATTTTTCAAGCTGCAGATTATAGTATGGGTGAGTACCTGGAGGCTACTTGAAACTTGACAGAATGAGCTCCTATTGTGATACCCTTTATGTAGAATTCCAGATGAAGATGTATAGATATTTTTATATTATTAATAAAAAACAAAAGGTTTATGAAAAATACTACATATTCAGCAACATAAAGAAGGAGCAGACTTTCCTTTCCTCCTTTCCTCCCCTCTCCTTTCTTACCCTCTTCCTCTCCCTCCCTTTTTTCCTTCCTTCCCTTTCTTTTCTTTTCCAAAATGCTCCCTTGTCTGAAGCTACTTCTGCCTTGTGTTATTCTGAAAATGAACATTTCAAAATGTTGTCTATACTTCATGACCCTGAGCGCTCTTTAGGAAACAGTGATGCTGTCTTGTTTTGTAGCTCTTCCCTAAGTTAAAACACTTCCTCAGCTCAAATCACACGTTCTGCTTTTGGATAGGCACGTTTGCACCAGGCTCTTCTAGTGCAGAGTACGCTGGGAGGTGAGGAGGAAGGGCACTGGGTGTGGACGTTGTGAGCAGCTGAGCTGCTCCAGCCTTCTCCATGTGTCAGCAGCCCCAGGGCTATGAACAGACCAAGCTGAAGAAACACAATTTAAAGTAAGCTCAGCATTCTTTTCCTTACAAGCCACTGTAATCCCCACATAAGGCACAGTAATGGCTGCTTGGATAAAATAGGTTTATATACAAATTATATCATCCATACTAACAATAGTATTTACTCCTGTAAGTCTTTGGGTGCTGGTTACACAGTTACTGACCTTGACCGAGTCCTCACTGCAAAGGGGTTGTGTATTGAGCGGTCTTGAGTGCTTCAAGATCTGGCTTGAATTCCCATCCTACCACAAATCTGCCTGTATAACCCTGGGCGAATTTTCCTACCCACAAAATGCACAGAACAAAAATATCTGCCAGACATTATTATGAGGATTAAATATCAAATGCTGAGCTCAGTGTTTGGCAGGCAATAGTCAACAAGTATGTGTTACCTTTATTTTAAGGTCAGGCTTACTAACACGTTCTGATTCCAACCCACTATACCCCTTTTATTAGTATTTAAATTTCTTTTTGACCAAAACTCCACCATAAGGAAATATTTTAAAGTGTGATCATGTTTGCACACACATATGATAACATTTTAAATGTGTTATGTATATATTACTAATATATGAAATCATTGTTTTCTTTTACATTGTTTAATTTCACAGCTCCACTTAATATGTCACAACTTGAGTTTCAAAAGTCTGACTTAGATCATAAAAGATGCATCATTTTTTATGTGAAAGAGTATACTCTTGGCTGCATTACTTGCCTTTCTAGAAAAATATCACATTATAATAAAATATGTAAAAATTTATTTTTACAGTCCTCAAGATTGATATTAAAAAATACTTTCTATTATAACCTGCTGAACCGAAAATGGATTTTAGAAAATCTAGATTCACGAACTTCCATTAACACCTTTTCAAACTTACATTCCTTCGGAGAACTTTTCCTTAATGATTGCTTTTCTGCCTTGCACTATCGCTTCTGTGAAGATAGGAGCTATTTACTGAGTGTTTGCTTGGACACTATGATATGAAAATAGCTTGTTACTGTGATACACTTGTGTGGGATTGGGCTGCTTTACCACTTACCATTCCAAGAACTCATTAATCTTTTAGTACAATAATTTAGGGTTCAATTAGTGGTTTCTGAGTCAACAATCTAGATGGTCCACCTGTCCCCCTTAACTGTTGGGTGCCACTGGCGATAAGCAGAGATGAAAGAGAGGGTTCCCTGCATGCCTTCTGGCTATCTTTAAGTTTTCAGGGTAACCAAAGAAAAGGTGAGCGCTGTGACTTCTGGAGACCTGTCACGTGGAAGTGCTTATAAAATGGGGGAATTTGACATTTGTCTTCTGCGCTCTCACCTACTATAAATGGAAACACAAATTAAAGGTTTTGGAAATGACAGTTACTCATTGTTTAGGCAGGTCTATAGACATCCTGAACTATGCACACAACGTGTGTTTGGCCTTTAGCGGTATTTACTCTTTGCGTATTAAAGGCATTTCAGCCCGAAGATAATGTGTTCTTGGTGGAAGTAACATTTGAAATATTTTGCCCGTGAGATGCTGGAGCTTCAAACATTTTTCTGCTCTTGTGTGTTCACCTGTTTCCCTGCTCTTTGCTTTTCCAGTCTTGACATGTTTGTTTTTGTTTTTAAAAACATGCCCTCTGATTTTTCATGGAATGTGACTTTTAGATTTCAACTCAATTTCAATTTGGCTCCCGTGTGCCACAAATGCACTGCTGGCTGGATTCATGTTATGAAGGAGGAATGTCAATTCAGTTGTATTTTCCTTCCTATATTTGGATGGTAGCTCCAGTGATACCTATATTTTTACTCTTTTATCTGTCTTTTGAATCATAAAGATATTAGTATATGCCTACTTACCCATTCTGAATGATGTACTTTGGGGAACATTAAGAATTTTAGTTTCTTGGTCATATTTGTGTTAAGCACAAAGATTTGAGGCCTTTTCCTTGGACCCTGGGGACTGAGGGAAATTTTTACAGATGTTAGCCATGGTGAAAGTGCATTTCATATACTCCTTTTGATCTCTATGAATAATAAACAGGAGGATTTCATTAGGTGTATCAAAGTTTCCAATTTTTCCCAAAATATATTTGAACATTCATGGCCAAATGGAGATTAGGCTTCCAGGCCCATTCGAAGTAGCGTGTTTATGTCGTTGCTACCACACCCTTATGAGTTACTCAATAGAGCCATGTCTTTAATATGTGTTAAGACTTAACTACTATTAACATCTGTTTAAGGCTGCCACTACTAACATATTTTATTCCTTTTACAGTAATTTCCTCGGAGTATACATAATGCTAACTAATTAAAGCTAAATAATTACCTTATAGAAAGCTAAACACATATGTAGAATTTTGCTTTTAGACTTTTGTTTATACCTTCTATAAAAACTGTGTTTGCCCTCCTTTACATGTATCAGATTTTCCCCCAGTTAACTTGTGAATCAATTCTTCAGAATCCAAGCTTTATTTTGAATAGCATTCATTATTAGGTCATTTCAGTACATTCTTTACATTATTTCCTCTGTTTTGCCTCTTCATTTCCTAAAGCTGTTATGACTGTATGCGCGACTAAAAGATAATTAATTCGTGAGGCCTCTTTGCCTGGATGCTTTAAGGCATGTGTTAAAACTCAAGCTAGTCATTTCTGAATTTCCAGCTTTGCTAATAAATGCGTGATAAATTGAATGTAAATAATGGGAATTGTACTCTTGTGGGAGTGATGGCAATCCGTCTAAATGTCTTGAGATCAGAGACTGTTTTACTCAGTCTTGTATTTTCGCTTCATAGCAGAGTACCTAGTACACAGTAAGTACGCCCAAATTTTTGGTGAATGAATGAGTGATAGAGTACCCATCTTTTATGGGTACTTTGGTTGCAGAGACAGATGTTGCTCTAACTGCCAACAGCATAAGGTCCTGAAATAGCCCAGGCTGGGAAAATGCCAGCCTTTGCATTACATTGTGGTAAACTAAATTCCTTATAAAGCCCAAAGCCTGAGAGCAACAGCCCTGGGATCAGCGTGAGCGTTGATCCTAGGAAAAATGCTTGGTGGTTTGCCTGAAAAACCATTGGCACTTTCAAGATACACTTGAAAGTTGCTTATATAGGATGTAAAATTTTAAACTGAGATAGCAAAAAAGATTTAGGTCGTATGAAGTAATAAAAAAAAGTCCAACTTCCCATCCTGCGTCCCAGGAGGAAGTTAATTCATTGGATTACCCAGTTCTCACTATGACATCAAAATAGCTACATGTAAGTTTTTATCACGCCTTTCAAATTACAGCACATTTTCACATGCATTAACATATACTGGATACTTATGATGTAAAATTTTTGATAAATAATTGGTATAAATTGGTGTCTACATCTTGAAGTTAATATTTTTATTTAGAAAATCTAAGGTAGAATTTGCAATAGACATAGCAATGGGTATTCGTGGCGAATTTAGGGGGAAGATTTTCTTTTTTAATTTTTAAATATTATTATTCTGTCCAAATGTATAAAGTTTCAAAGTAGGAAGAAACCTTGAAATTATTTTGGCATATCTTTTTTATGATTCACAATGTCTTTTTTTTCACAAACAGAATGACTTTGCCACTATGGCACAAAATTTGTGAATTCACTGTCTCTTAGCTCCTGAGGCTAGTTGATTTTTAACCAGTATTGTTTTTTAGAAATTTCTTCCCTCTATTGAGCAAAAGTCTTTCTTCTCTTAATTCCCTCTGACTGATCCTAATCTTCAATTTGAAACTACCTGCAGTAATAGTACAACCTTCCCCATTAGAAATAATGCAAACTTGCTTATTACCATGTAACATAAAGGTATGCACATTATCTTATTTGAGTTTTAAAACAATCCAGTAAATTAGATAGCTTATGCATTATTATTTTTGTCTTCCAGATTTATACTGTAAAAGACAGAGAAATATGTAGTTTGTCAATGGTCACACCCACAAATGAGATATGGTGAATCCATGCCCGGGTCTTCAGACACTTCATTCCATGTTCTTTCTATATAACACAGGGTTGCCTCCGAATGCCCTTTCTGACCTTTAGTAATGTCCCATGAATTCTTCACTTCCTCAAACTTAATGGCCCTCGTTCCTTCAGTTGTGTCAGCCATTCCTCAAGTGACCTAATCCTCAGCCTTCTTGGTGATGATGGATGGTTTGTGTGTACGTGTGAGCATGTACATACAACCACCTGCAAGTCTTGGGCAAAGTTCATATTCCTCTAGTCTGATAGTCATAAAATACTTTGTACTTATACCCCATCTTTGAATCCACACCCCCCTGCAGACATAGTTTGGTTTATTTGAGTCTTATATAAAATTTTATGTAAACTCAAAAACAAATGTGTATAGTATTTACCATTTCAGAGTACAGAGTTTTCAAGCAAAGAATTATAGGCCTTACCCTTATTTTTATACATTACTGTTTAATGACATAAGATAAATTTACTTTTTTCTAGGCGGTTGTTTGAGAGTCATAAATTTTTCTATCTGCACCCTGTATTTGGTCAAAGGGAAAACCTCACATCTTACCAATTTCATTCAGTCTGGCTAGCACAAGAAATAAATGCTTTGGGGTTGTAGAAGAGAATTCAGTAACACTAAACTAGTTCCAACATTTGCTTAGAAAATGCTTTGCCTAGTGGATAAAAGATTGTGCCCTGCCCTGAATATCAAAATAGAGGTTAACCCAGTGTCAACAATTATATAATTCTGTACCCTAAACTCAAGAGCAAAACTAACCACTTCCTAAATTGTGAAGAGTGGTAGCAAAAGATGAAACCGCAGTTGATCAGCGCATGTAAAACCACACTTTTCCTGGTACTGGTATGTAATTGTTTCCATAATATTCTGCATAAAATCATCAGAAGCCAGAGAGTATTTTTGCATCAGTGAAAAAATAAATTATTTTCAAGTAACCATTCCTGGAAAACAGATTAAAAGATGGCATCATATTTATTATATGAACATTAATATTATCAAACAAATAGTCTTCTGGAAAACTGTGATTTTTCTGCAATGCTATAAGGAGAGTTACACATCCTTCCTGAAGGTAGGATTTTTAATGATATTCTCTTTTTGAGGGTAATTGGTTAAGATTTTAATTTCAGCAGTGTTTCACACTGAATCAGGAGGAAGTAACATTGAATACTCTATGCAGACAGTTATTAAAGCACTCAATTCAGGTAAAGACTTTGGCCCTGCTGAGTTTCCTGTGATTGAATTTGAACTATTTAATTACAACAGACTCTTTGTATCAACTTATCTTCAAAGATTTCTAAAACAACTTGATATAGTCTATTATTTAAATCTCTCTTTGTCAAGTATATGAAGGGCCTGCGTACCAGCATTCTGAGAGTCATGTTGAACATAGAGCACTTCAGAGGTCTCAGAGGTTCTGGGTGGACCCCAGGCCTTCTTCCCTCAGCTCTTCCCTGTATTTGTTATGGGTGCTTTTTTCTTCGCGCCCATCATGAACGCGTTTGCCTAGTTTGACCTCTTGTCTGTAAGACTCCTGGTCTGAGATTATTGGCTAGCATACTTAATTTAAGAAAGTGCTGGGCAGCACCTATGGCTTAGCGAGTAGGGCGCCGGCCCCATATACGGAAGGTGGTGGATTCAAACCCGTCCTCAGCCGAACTGCAAAACAAAATATAGCCAGGCATTGTGGCGGGCGCCTGTAGTCCCAGCTACTCGGGAGGCTGAGGCAAGAGAATCGCCTAAGCCCAGGAGCTGGAGGTTGCTGTGAGCTGTGACGCCACCGCACTCTACCAAGGGCGACAAAGTGAGACTCTGTCTCTACAAAACAAAACAAAAAAGTGCTGGAAATATCCAACCACCTCAGTCTGCCCCCTACTGTGAACGGTGTCTGTGAATGAAATCTGTTGTCTGTTTGAAAGGAGATTTGCTGTATCTTCAGATGTCCTGCAGCGCTGCTGGGCAGGACCCGTCAGTAGCGTGTATCCTGTCTTCTGGGAGAGAATGTTAGTTTACATTTTCTTCTCTCTCTTCGGACCTTTGGTGTCATTTCTCCCCCTTCTCACTCTTAAATGATAATTTTGCTTTCTGTGGCACAGGGAGGTCACAAGCAATGAGGGGCAATCCTTCAGCCAGCCCTGGCGGGGCTCTGTGCCCACCTGTCTCCCAGGTGCCTGGGCAGCGGCCTCCCCCGGGTGGCTGGTGGGCTCCGGGCCTTCCTCACCATCTCCTCCAGTCCTTGTGTACTCAGGCTCCTCGCTTCTCTGTCCGGCACCACCTTCTTTTTTATTCTTGGTTATTGAATTGGATCTTTGCCCTCAAGGTATACACAATGCTATTATGTTTTCCCATTTTAAGAAAAATGTGTGCTTGTCTTGAGCCAGCATCCTTCCCAGCTTGTTCGCAGCTGCCCAGGGGAGTTGCTGTGTGGCTGGCTCCAGTCACCTTCCTCTTCCTCTCCCCTAAACCCCAACTGGACTCACTCCCCCATGGGCCCCACCATAATCACACTTGCTGAGGCCTCCCGCGACCACATAGTGCTACATCCAAGGGAAAGTTCTCAATCATCCTCTTATGGGGCCTGTTGGCTGCAGTCAGCAACACTGACCCACCACTTCTTCCCGCTGAACACTTCCCCCTCGGCTCCCAGATCTTCACACTCTCCCCACCTTCCACTGACGCCTCTGGCTGCTCCTTCTCGGTCCCCTTTCTGGTTCCTCTTCTTCTCTCTGTCCTGGAATTATGAGGGTATTTCCTAGGCCTGTTGTTCCTTTAATCAAGACTGTTTTGTAACCCTGCCCCTCACCTCCTCCGGAGAAGTGCTCACTCAGCAGGCCTTCCAACCTCATGGCTGTTTGCGCTGTCACAGCCATTGGCTCCCATATTCATGCATCCAGCCCGTCCAATCCTCTCTCTGAATAGCATCCCACCTCTTCAGTCTTCCCGTTTAGATTATTGGAACTACTTCCTCGCTGTAGTTCCAATAATCTGTGTCTACCTTGGCCTTCCTGTCATCCGTGTTCAGCGCAGCAGTGAGTGACGTCCACTTCAGACATACGGCTGGGGATTTCCCACCTCGGACCACTAGTTGGGCGTTCCCAACTAGTGTCGCCAGAGTGATCAGATGAAAATACAAGTCATCCAGGTTTAAGTGTGAATTTCGGTTAAACCAGGAGTGATTTTATAAATTTTGGACCATATACACACTAAAAGATCATTCCTATTTATGAGAAATTCAAAAGGAACTGGGCATGATCTGTATTTTATATGGCAACTGCACTGCCAAGTCACCCAGACTAAGTTCTGAATCTTTCCAGTAATCCCACGACATCTGGGATACTGCTGTCTCCGACCCAGAATCCAGCCAGTGTGTCACTCTTGCTATAACTTGAATTTAATTCTCCAAACATACTTCCTGCCTCAGATTATTCTTGCTTCTGTCCTGTACACCTGGGAGGGTCTTCCTTAGACACTCCTCTGACAGGCATCCTCAACGTGTTTAACTTGGCTTGAAGGTTAGCTTCTGAATCAGGCCATTCCTGTCTTTCTTTTCCCTTCCCTGCTTTCCTTTTTGTGTGCATATTGTGATCACCACAATAGAACATTCTGTACGTGTCACCATAGAACATTCTGTACGTTGTTATTTATCTTGCTTATGATGCATTTCTCCCTACTAGGCTGTGTGTTCCACAAAGGTGCAGATCCTTATTTCTTCTGTTCACTGCATCATCCTCAGCACCCAGAACAGTGTCTGGCCCATAGTAGATGCCCAGGATTTCTTCGTTGAGTAATAAAATGAATAGACATCCTGTTGTTAATGGCCCTTGGATAATCAAGAGTCAATTAGTGTAGTTATGAAAGTACCTACCTCTCTATTAGGGTAATATGCAATAGTTTCACAACACACTGTCTAAAATCAGCTGAAGCAAGAGGAAGACTTTCAGAAAGCAAAGTAGGGAAGGGAAATAAAGATGATCCTGGAGCCCTGGACACCGAGAGAAAGTGTGACAGAGCAGAGGGACAGGACGAAGAGCAAGGTAAAGAAAGGAACTTGGGAAGATAGTTGTCTACTGACCTTGAACCTTATTAAGACTTTGCCTCTAATCTTAACTTCTATAAATACTGAGCAATACACTTTTTAGAGTAGTTGCTCACAGCCCCTGTCCCTTGTGCTGCCCAGTTTGTCCAGTCACTCTTTTATCTGATGCCGACTGCTTCAAGACTGCCATGTGTCCAGAGGGTGCCCTGCAGATTGGATTGAGGACCAATGGGTCTATTTTTAGAAGTCTGTTAAAGTAGAACAAGAGCTCAGTCTGGTTATTTATTTATTTATTTATTTTTGAGACAGAGCCTCAAGCTGTCACCCTGGATAGAGTGCCATGGCATTGCAGCTCACAGCAACCTCCAATTCCTGGGCTCAAGTGAGTCTCCTGCCTCCGCCTCCCAAGTAGCTGGGACTACAGGTGCCCGCCACAAC
>CAUYON010201004.1:0-16579 GCA_963573935.1 Arctocebus calabarensis | reverse complement strand
TCTTTATATAGTGATCAAGAAAATGCCATGAAGGCTATCTGTAACAGTACGATGAAAACATTTCTGAATGTATATGAATCATGCCCTATGATTGCACCAATGTACAGAATTATGATTCAATAAAATTATTAAAAAAAAAAGTGTCGGCCCAAGGGAAAATTGGGGGAATACCTAACAGAAGAATATAGATACTGGACAGGTAAAAACAAGAGTTCCCCTATAGATCATATGGGATAAAATTCAGAGTAGCCATTAGGAACTGCAAAGTGACACATCACCATTCAAAAAAAGGAGGATAGTTTGAACAAGCAGAACCAGCTGGGATGTTCTGTCATAGGAGTTTCTGAGCAAAGATTACGTTTTCTATAAGTGCAGTCTCTCAATGGAGCCCATCTATGGATTGACTGGTGACTGAACACCACAGCCCTTCCCTCTGCCTCCACTGCTGCCCACTGCTCCAGTCCACCATCACGTTTTAACTGTGCAATTGCAAACGCTTCCTGACTGCCTCCCACTTGCCTCTCTATCATTTGTTCTCCAGAGAGCAGCCAGGAGAAACATTCATCTACTCATTCAATATTTATTGAGCTGTGGGTATGTGCCGGACAGTGTGGATGGGGTAGATACATCAGTGATCAAACGAACTGCCTCTAGGGAATTTAAATTCCAGTATGGAAAGCAGAAAATAAACAACATAAATTGGTAAAATATATTATAGATTAAAGGGTGATAAGTGCTCAAAAGAAAGCAAGCAAGCCAAGGGGTGTGCATGAAGTGTTAGCAGTGGGTAGTCAGGTGGCCCAGGGAGGCCGCACTCACAGTGGTTTATTTTACTGACGACCAAAAGGAAGTGAGGGACCGAGCTATGCAAATATCTGGGGGATGAGAATTCCAAGCCCGAGGCAGGAGCACAGAGAGATGGCTCTGCCTGAGCAGAGCCAAGAAGGAAGTCCAGTAAGAGAGGGGCAGCGCCTGTGGCTCAGTGAGCAGGGCGCCAGCCCCCTATACGGAGGGTGGGGGTTTGAACCCAGCCCCCACCAAACGGCAACAACAATAACAACAAAAATAGCTGAGCATTATGGCCTGTATTCCCAGCTACTTGGGAGGCTGAGGCAAGGGAATCGCTTAAGCCCAAGAGCTGGAGGTTGCTGTGAGCTGTGACACCACCGCACTCTACTGAGGGTGACAAAGTGAGACTCTGTCTCTAAAAGAAAAGAAGACCAGAGGAGAGGAGACTAGATGACATGACGGATGGCGAGATAACCATGGGCCTTCAAGGTCACCATAAGGACCTGGCTTAACTTGGGAGAGATCGGAAGCTATTACAGGTCTTTTAACAAAGTGGTGAAGTCTGTCTTATGTTCTGAAAGGATCTGACTGCTGCATGCGTATACTGAAGGGGAAGCCAGGCAGAAATAGGTGCTCTGTTTGGAGGTTGCTGCAACAACTCAAGTGAGACACGAAGTGGCTTGGATTATGACAGGGACAATTTGGGGGTGGGGTATTTAATATGCAAATCTGATTGTATCAGATTCTGCTTAATTCCTTGCAAGGAGAATTTTATCCTATGACAAATGACAGAAAGTCTGAACTCCTCCCCAGGCCTGCTAGGCCCTGTGTGATCTAGCTCTTGCCTCCCTTTCTGACCTCTTCCCACACTGGTCCCCCCCCTAGAAAATGCCCTCCTCATTCCCTCTCCTCTGTGATGCCTTTTATATGACCGCTCCTTCTGTTCCTCAGGTCTCAGCTAGTATTCAGCCTCAGGACATGGTACGTAGGAGGCACTAATGAGGACTTGTTCTTATAAACAAATAGACTGAGGCTGTGTAAAGTTGCTGACACCTGTCACCTTAGGACTCTGCGAGGCTGAGGCTGGAGGATGACTTGAGGTCAGGAGATTAAGATCAGCCTGAGCAACATAGCAAGACCCTGTCTCTACAAAAAAATATCTGGGCATGGTGGCAGGCTGTTCTAGTCACAGCTATTCTGCAAGCTAAGTCAGGAGGATTGCTTGAGCCCGGTGAGATAAAATGATGACACTGCACTCTAGTCGGGCAACAGAATGAGATCCTTGTCACAAAAACAAACAAACTAAGGTGGCATAACTTTATTATCCATTTTACTCCTCAAAAAATAATCCTATTGGCCAGGCAGGTGGCTCATGCCTATAATCCAAGCAGTCTGGGAGGCTGAGGCAGGTGGATTACTTGAGCCCAGGAACTCAAGAACAGCCTGAGCAAGAGCAAAACTCCATCTCTACTCAAAATAGAAAAACTAACCAGGCATCGCGGCAAGTGCTTATAGTCCCTGATACTTGGGAGGCTGAGGCAAGAGGATCACTTGAGCCCAAGAAATTGAGATTGCTGCATGTTGTCATTCTGCTCCTAGGGATGAAATGGCGAGGGGATGGCACAATAAATAAACTCTTACACTAAGTTATTTTCGAAGAAATAACCTATGAGGCTCAGAGAGGCAAGCAGCTTCACTTGCCTAGAGGTAGCAAGGAAGTGCCACACTGAATGAAAACCTCAAGGGTCTTTTATTGAACCAGGAAAATTCCATACATGTAAGATATTTGGAACATGCAAAGTTAATTATACATAGAAAGAAAGGAAGTTTTGCAACGTCAGTGAATTGAGGAAACTACAAAGAAAGACAGAAGAGAATATTATAAGAGATTGTGAAGTATAAAAGAACTGGTTACCATGCCTTGGGGGTAAACTTTCACTTCCCTATTCTAAGCTGCTATTCTGTATCTTAACCCTTACGTGATTTCAACCTTTGAGCCTTTTCCAGCGGGGGACCCATAGATCTAGGTTTAAATGGCTGAACACTTCCGACCTGGTGGTGTGCTGCAGGTACTGTGTTCAGTTATAGAGCTGGGCTTGAAGAATCCGGGCTGTCTTGCCAGCAGATCTTCAGGAATCTCAGCCGAAGGTAAACTCTAAGCCACAGCTGTGAACTATGAGGACGGCAGGGCACTCCAGCAGGGCAACCCAGTGAGACTCTGTCTCAAAAACAAACAAACAAAATCACAAAACACTACTACTACTACTAATCAGGAGCAAATCATACCATTGACCATGGCTGTTCTTCAAAGTAGATCACATCAGACATCATGGTAACATAATAGCCTTAATAGGAAACAGATTCCAGCTGTATACAGTGTAAAACTCTGAATTGATGAAATGCAAACTCCCTGGGGCCATGAAGACTGCCAAGCAACCTTTAAAATCCACACTGATTGCACCTCTTTGACTTTCCTCAGAAGGAGAGTTATTCCTACCCCCAGCCCTAACAAAGGTTAATCACTGCTTTAGTGCTGTGAGCCCATCTCTCCAGCTCCAGCACTTACTCTGGGATTTTCAGTTTCTTCAATTGTCCATTGTCTGCAACTACTGAACATGCCCCTTAACCTTAAAAACAGCCTCAAATCTCTTCCTTTTAGAAGAAAGTCTCTCTTTTTCCCTGTAATGACCAATTTATCTTTTTTCCTTTCTTCACAACACAATTTTATACTCTATACTCAGTATTTTTAATTCTTTATATTAACTGCCCATTTCACAATCCAGCCTCCATGTCTTTCGAATGATGATGGTGACATGTGGTCGTAATCCGCAGGTCATGATAAATATTAAACGGCGAAGACCGTGAACTGAGAATTATTCAAGTTGCTGTAAACTGATTTCAAGGTTAAGTATTATTAGCCCATTTTACAGGCAAGGAAACTGAGGATCAATAAAGTCAAGTTCTTTGCCTGGAGATAAATAATAACCACAGTCAGTAAGAGGTGGTACAGAGGTTGGAACAAAAGTCTGCGTACTTCCAACTATGCCAGCTGTCTGCTGAAATTTCCATCCTGAGGTCATTAGTGACATTTAAAGAAATGAATACTTTTTAATTTTCATCTTGCTTGATCTCTTTATAATATTTGCCATTCTATTCAACTCTTTCCTTTAACATTACTATTATGCAATATTTGAAGCCCACAAAAGAATGCATGAAAATGTGTTTAATATGAAGCATAATTATAGTAAGCTTTCATGAGCCTATCAATTTTTTTTTTTTTTTTGAGACAGAGCCTCAAGCTGTCACCCTGGATAGAGTGCTATGGCATCACAGCTCACAGCAACCTCCAATTCCTGGGCTCAAGCCTCTGCCTCCCAAGTCGCTGGGACCACAGGCACCTGCCACGACGCCTGGCCATTTTTTGGTTGCAGCCGTCATTGTTGTTTGGCGGGCCCGGGGGCTGGATTCAAACCCGCCAGCTCAGGTGTACGTGGCTGCCGCCTTAGCCCGTTGAGCCACAGGTGCCGAGCCAGCCTATCAATTTTTTAATTGACATATACAGTAAAGTGCTTTTAAGTGCTCAGTTCAATTAAATTTTTGAACTTTTTATTGTAAAACACAGGGCGCGCAAAGTTTGTGTGCAATTTAAAATAGTTGCAAACTTTATGGCCACCCTGTGTAGATGACCATAGAATAACATGGATTTAAACTGCAAGGATCTACTTTGGTGCAGATTTTCTTCCATCTCTACCGTCCCTAAGACCAACCCTCTTCCCACTCCTTCTCAGCCTACTCAACAGGAAGGCAAAGAAGATGAAGACCTTTATTATGTTCCACTTCCATTCAGTAATAGTGAGTATATTTTCCCTTTATGATTTTAACAATAGTTTCTTTTCTCTAACTTATTTTAAGAATATAGTATATAATGTGTGTAACCTACAAAATGTGTGCTGTTTGTGTTATCAGTAAGGCTTCCAGTCAACAGTAGGCTATGTAGTTGTTAAGTTTTGAGGGAGTCAAAAGTTAGACATGGAGTTTTCAGCTGTATGGGGAATTGGTGGCCCTAACCCCTACATTTTTCAAGAGCCAACTGAACTGCAATTACAGATTTATAGGAGGTTGTAAAGAAATGTACGAGGACCTGTGAATCCTTCACCCTGCCTGCCCCAGTGTTGTTGACAGTTTGCATAACTATAATGCAGTAACAAAGGATTTGATGTCAATACAATCCATGGCACCAATTCTTTCACTTACCTGTATAAGTGTATCCCATTCCCTACCCCCAGAGTTAGCCACTATCCTAAACTTTGGGTTGTACATTCTTTTAATTTTCATGGCTTTACCACATATGCACATATCATCCTGCAGAAAAGGGATTAACACCATGTATAACAGGCCTGAAGCTGACTATAGGCTCTGCTTGCAAAGTTGTACTCTGGCTTGTGTCTGGGAACCTGGATTTTATTCCCTAACTGGGATAGGTGGCCCTCTGTACATATGCTGTGTGTGTATACAGTGTGGGTCATGCTGAATACCTGCTTTTCTTTTCTGGCAGTCTTTTTTTTTTGAGACAGAGTCTCACTTTGTCACACCGGATAGACTGTTGTGGCATCATAGCTCACAGCAACCTCAAACTCTTGGACTCAAGCAATTCTCTTGCCTCAGCTTCCTGAGTAGCTGGGACTACAGGTGCACACTACAACACCTGGCTATTTTTAGAGATAAGGGTCTTGCTCTTACTCAGGCTGGTCTTGAACCTGTGAGCTCAGGCAGTCCACCTGACTTGGTCTCCCGGAGGGCTAGGATTACAGGTATGAGCCACTGTGCCTGGCTTCTGGCAGTCTTGAATTCAGGTAGGTGTTAGGCAGATGGCATCTAGGATCTACCTAGTTACCACTAGAAATCTTGGCTGCTAAGTCACTAACGGGCTGCTCTGTGCAGAAACATGGCACACGTACTGCTGGATTTTCATTGCTGGGGGAAGAGTGGGCTTTATGTGGCCCTTCACGTGAGAGTGAGGGCAGAAGAAAAACAGCACAGCGATTGGTGCAGATTCTGCCTCTTTCTTCCCCTCTAATGACCTCACTTTCTACATCTTAGCCATGAGTACAATTATACTCTGAGTCCTGGGAGTCCTTCTAGTAAATCTCTGAATTTGGGGGTGGTCTTGTGAATTCCTGACCTAATCTCTCAACAATGCATTTTGCTTGTATTTAAGTTTTATAAAAATAGTAGCATATTACACACCGTTTTATGTAACTTTTATATTTCACTCAATATTATGTTTCTAAGGTCAATCTATGATGCTCATTTTCGTTACTTTGATTGATCTGTCCATTCTCCTGCAAATGACATCTAGGTTGTTTTCAGTTTTTGCTGCTGGAAATATTGTATATATGAACATTTGGTAGATGTCTCCTGGAGCACATGTGCAAGACATGCTCTAGGGAATTGATTCTCAACTTTGGCTGCTCTTTGAAATGACTTGGGGATACTTAGATAACACCAACTCCAGGGGCCCACTAGCAGAAATTCTGATTTAATTGGTCTCAAGTGTGGCCTGGTTGTAATTTTTTTTTAATTTCTTTAAAAATGAATTTATTGGGTTATAGAGTAATTGAGTATTCAACTTGAAAACCAGCCATGCCAGGGTGGCGCCTGTGGTTCAAAGCAGTAGGGTGCCGGCCCCACATACTAGAGGTGGCGAGTTCAAACCTGGCCCCGGCCAAAATTAAAAAAAAAAAAAATAGCACAAAAATGTTTCAAGGAACAATTGATGACCTTCTGAAATATAGTTAAGCCACACCAAATATGAATTTGTACTAATAACACAAAAAAATTTTTTTAAGAGAAATAAAAGGAAAAGAGAAAAAAAGAAAGAAGTCATGGAAAGAGGAGGGGAATGAGATTTACAGCTAAAACTCACGGGATAGGTGAGGCTTATTAGTTCGATATACTGTTGAAGCAAAGAGTGACACGTGCTTATAATCTTTGTTTTTTAAACCATTTATACCCTTGCAGTTATCAATGACTTCTTGTGTAAGAGTTCTTTTTTTTTCTTTTTTCTTTGCAGTTTTTGGCCAGAGCCAGGTTTGAACCTGTCATCCTCGGCATATGGGGCTGACACCCTACTCCTTGAGGCACAGGAGCCTCCCGTGTGTAAGAGTTCTTGTTCCACTACATCCTTGCCAACACCTCTGTCAAGCTAGTGGGTTTATTTACTTTTTGTATTTACTACGATATGCATGTTCATTGTTTTAATTTTTCTATTGCTTTTTATCTTTTCATATGTAAGATTCATACTATTCAGAATATTTTCTATATTTACTATACTGATGAGAACATAGAATATAAAAATATTAATCCTTTGATGATTATATAAAGAGCAAGTATTTTTCTCTATTTTTTTTGAGACAGAGCCTCAAGCTGTCGCCCTGGGCAGAGTACCGTGGCATCACAGCTCACAGCAACCTCTAACTCCTGGGCTCAATCGAGTCTCCTGCCTCCACCTCCTAAGTAGCTGAGACTACAGGCACCCGCCACAACGCCCAGACACTTTTTGGTTGCAGCCATCATTGTTGTTTGGCAGCCCTGGCTGGATTCGAACCCGCCAACTCAGGTGTACATGGCTGGTGCCTTAGCCCGTTGAGCCACAGGCACCTAGCCTTTTTCTCTATTTTGACTTATCCTGTCCCTCTACGTCTTTTGGGAAACAGAACATTTTAATTTTTTTTTTTTTTTTGAGACAGAGTCTCACTTTGTCACCCTGGGTTGAGTGCTGTGGCATCATAGCTCACAGCAACCTCAAACTCCTGGGCTCTAGTGATCCTCTTGCCTCAGCCTCCCAAGTAACTGGGATTATACATGCCTGCCACAACACCCTACTACTTTGCAGAAATAGGGTCTCACTTTTGCTCAGGCTACTATGGAACTCCTGAGCTCAGGTGATCCACTCACCTTGGCCTCCTACAGTGCTAGGATTATAGGCATGAACCACTGCACCTGGCTCTAGGAATTTTAATTTTAATATAGTCTATTACTTCTAAGGTTGGCACCCTTGTTGTCTTGTTTAATAAATCTCTACCTACTCTAAAGCCATAAATATAGTCTTCAATATACTCTTCTAAACATTTAAAAGTTTTGCCTCTCGTCTATAAGCCTTTATTCACCTGGAATTGATGAAATATAAAGTGTACTAGTATTTCATTACTTATGTTGTATATATACAGTGTATATAGCCTGTCATTTGTTATATACACGAAGAACTTAGAAGACATTATGTTAAGGGAAATAAACCAGGCATGGAAAGAAAAACATCACAAGATTTCACTCCTATATGGAGTATGAAAAAAGTCAAACTCAGGCAGCACCTGTGGCTCAAAGGAGTGGGGCGCCGGCCCCACATGCTGGAGGTGGAGGGTTCAAATCAAACCCAGACCCGGCCAAAAACTGCAAAAAAAAAGAAAAATAGAAAAAAAAAAGTCAAACTCATAGAAATAGAGGGTAAAATAGTGGTTATCAGAGTGTTTGAGGCAGGAGAATTGGGAAGATGTTGGTCAAAGGACACAAAATTTCAATTAAACAGGAGGAATCAGTTCAAGAAATCTATTATTCATTATGGTGACTATAGTTAATGACAAAATATATACTTGAAAAGTGCTAAGAGAGGAGATTTTGTATTCACACCACAAAAGAATGATTAGTTGAGGTAATGCATATGTCAGATAGCTTGATTTAGCCACATTGTACAGACATATCACTGCTCTGTGGGAAAGTATTCACTGATACATTAAGGCTTAGGTTTCCTGGGACCTCTATGATCTAATTATGCCTGCCTGCTTCATGTTAAGCTGTGAGAGGACCACAAGCATATCTTGTCTACCTTGGCATTACTCTCCGTGTCAAGTCCAACTACCTAACAGATAGTTACTAAATGGATGCATCACTGCCTCATCCTTCTGTTTCCCCCTTTTCCCAGCCAATCTGAACTTGTCCGTAACAGAAGCGTACCCTCCTCTCAGAACTTTAATTACTATTTACTTATTTACTAACACATTCACTCATTTATCTTGGCTACCGCTGTCTAGCCTCATGATTTGTTCTGAGCAGGTTTTCTGAATGAATAAATTGAAACAAACTTAGAGGTGCAGCTCAGGAGATAATACATACCCGAGGAATTGACCAATAGGAAAGACTGCCATACAAGAACAGTTTCCCCCAAGCGCTATGTGAGAAAACAAGCGCGAGTAAGAGGCAAACGGGTTGCCCTGCCCAGTCTGAGAACCAGAGTTAACTAATCAAGATTTTGTAGAATGGATGGGAGCAAAATCAAAACAAAACACCAGGGGCAAACAAACCAACTTCCGAGAAAGAAGTAACTTAAAAGGTAATCAATCACCTCGCTCTGGCCCCAAACCTAAGCGGCGGAACGTCCCGGTGTTCTCGGAAGCCCCGCCCCTCACGGAGGCGGGGCCTGTGCGGGTGGGGCGGGGTGTGAGCTGCGGGCCGCTCCGTAGCCTGCGCGCCCCCGCCGTTTCCTAGGAGATGAAACACACAAGACGCCAGAGCTTCACAAGGGAGGGAGCGAGGTAAGCGGCCGGCGCAGGCAGGTAATCCCGAGCGGGCTGCGGAGCCGTCACCCTCCCTCCGACCCAGCCCGAGCCTGGCCTGGGAGGCCGGCCTGGCATGTCCCCTCGGCGCCCTGTTCTATCAAGGCCAATCCCCGCTGAGAGACCGGGCCTGGACGCCGGTAGGGGAAAGACGGGAGCCAGGAGGGTACCGGGGAGGGGGCTCCGGTCTGGGGAGAAGCGGGCGGAGGGGTCAGCCTGAGAAGACTGCGGTCACTGGGCCCAGAGTCTTCCGTGACAACTTTCCCGCCCTTCTGGACGGCGGGAGTCGTCGGGTGTCGGAGGATGACGGTGGGTGTCCACCAGTCTCGGAGACCCCCGCCCCGACCTCTCTCTTAGTCTCCCTGCCTCCTCTCCTCCCGCGGCGTGGGCTGGAAGGGGCAGCTAAAGGGAGAGGGGGCGGGCTTGAGTCTCAGGGAGGCAGCGGAACTGAGTTCAGAACTATTGAACAATTCAAAGGAGGGAGAAGGAAGAAACTGAGTTCAAATCCAGTCCTCGCTGGTGCATCCCAAGCGACGCGCGGGTAAAAGTGCAATCCCCGCGCACTCGTGTCCCCGCCGGGCTGGTGCCAGGGGATCGTCCGCCTGCGGCTGCCGGACACGCGCGGAGCCCAGGGACGACCCCTTCCCGGCAAACCCGCGTGACCCCGGCCCTGGTTTGCGGAGCAGGATCCTAGTGCGTGTGATGAGAAGTCTTCCTTTTCTGCAAATTCCTTGTACATTTTAACTTAGGATAGGTCAGGAATCCGGTGTCAGAAGCAATAAAACTGGTATTGAGTGTTTGGTGATCGCAGTTCTATACGCAAAGAGATTTATGTAAGGGAATTCTCATAGAGGGAACTAAAAGTTATTGAACTTATTTTTAATAGGAAAAACAACACATTGAGTCAAAATAACGATGGACACAAAAGTTACTTTCTTTTTGAGTTACCTTGTGTTCCAGTGGCTTGATGAGAAAAGGAGAAACATCCCCTAATTCTGGCCTCCAGCTCACATTGGCTGGCCTTGGGCAGACGTTTGATCTCTTCACCTTGGTGGGGTATTTTTGTTTGCTAGTTTTAAAATAATATGTGAATATCGGCACAGAGAATTGTGTTTTTATGTTTTGAGGATCTTTGTTTTCTTATTGTAATTGTTCTTTCTAAATTTCTGTAAACATATGACTTGGCTTGAAATCTAGTTTTCTGAGATGCTTTTAAGCAACTTAGTGATTTTTAAGATGTTAATTACTGTTTTGTATTACAAAACAGTTTTAGACTGATATCTTTATAGCATGTTCTACAAAGTCAAAATGAAGACCCCCAAGCCTCCTCTGTTCAGTGATTGGCAAACACAAGTCTTACCCTTCATTTGCCCTGTACGTTGATCTTCTTTATCCTGCCTAAATCCTTTATTAGCTGGCAGAAGCTGATGAGAATAAAGCCCACGTTTACAACAATTGTGCACTTCGATAAAGGGTAATTATGCCCTTAGATTAAAAAGTATGAAAACTAAAAGGAAAGATAAATTACAAGAGTATTTCTTTTTTGTGCAGGTCTATACTTGAGCCTCTATGTTTCTTTTTATTTGTATCAGAATATACAGCTTGTTTAACCCATAGGAAGGTTAATGAACATTAAAGCTTGACTGGAGAAAATTCCTACCAGTTCTCTTAATTGAGGATAATAGTTACATTACATTTACTTGGATTTTGGTTTGTTGCATATATATCATATATGTGTGTGTGTGTGTGTGTATTCATATACATAGGAAACTAGGTTAAATAACCCCCATTTTGTAGAATTAGTTTTCCATAGATCAACAAAAAAGAGTCTATATAGGTTATAGAGAGATAGTATTGTGCCAGAGAACTAGAGGACGTCTGTGTTTAAGTTACATACACACTGTGACTAGTAGTCAGTAGTTGCTATTTTTCTCGGATACAAGTAGTATCAGTGAGTAGGCACATGGGAATAATGATTTTCTGAAAGCTTTACCTTTATATCTCTGCCTTGTACATTATACCACTGTCCTTGTATTTTCAAAAGGATGGAAGCAACAGCTTAAATGATCAGCTTCTCACCCTGGAGAGCTATTTATTTTCTAATTTATGGGGCTCGAGATGGGCCTTTCCAAAGTTTTACTCCGCGGGTATAGTATGTAAACTTATTTTATTTAAAGGGTAGATAGTGCTTAAACTGAACAGATGTTCATGGAGCCACAAAAGTGACCTTTTAAAAATCTGTCGTGTCCGTTGCCTTCACCAGTCCAGCCCTCAAGCAGAAAGAAGCTGGGAAATGTTCATGTTCCTATTCTTTTCTCAACATAATACATCCTATTCTGTAGCTATGCTCAAGTAAGATGAAATTTGTGTTTCTAGTGTTTATTTGGAAGTTGGTTGATTAGGCTTGGAATGAGGTTTCCCCAATAGCTACTCCAAAAATGGCTGGGCTTGCAGGCCAACTCAGAAGAGTCATCAGGTACTGACTGCTCTGTTGTGCTGATAGTGCTGTGTGGACTCAAGGTCGCCCTCTGAGGTGCGGTGGCTGATGGCTTTAGTAGTAGAAGAGAGAGAGGCAATTAATTCTTCCTTTTGAGGTTGTTGGGCCAATGCAAGGCAAATCTCACTAATTGTTTCTGGTATCCTCTTCCCTCTAAACTTCTGTTTCCACTTCCTGGGTAACATTCCCACCCCCACCACCATGTTGGGGTGGGTAACTCCCTCTTTCATTCCCTTCACAATAAATACTTCCTTACTCAGAATTGTCTTTGTTACTTGCTACCTCTTAGAACCTCAAATGCTTGTCCTTGGTTAGTTGTTAACATGAAAATCATTTGGTTAGGGTGGAGCATGGTGGCTCACACCTATAATCCTAGCACCCTGGGAGGCCAAGGCAGTGGGATTGCTTGAACTCAGGACTTCCAGAACAGCCTGAGCAAGAGGGAGACTGTCATGGTGGTTGCCTGTAGCCACAGCTACTAGGGAGTTTGAAGCAAGAGGATTGCTCAAGCCCAAGAGTTTGAAGTTACTGTGATCTATGACGTCAAAGCATTCTACCTAGGGCAACAGAGTAAGACTCTGTCTCAAAGAAAAAAAAAGAGGAAAAGAATTTGGTTAAAAGAAAAGATGATGTTATTATACTATTACATTTCTGAATTAAGTGATTCTCAATGGAGGGAGCTCTAAGTAGACTCCTTCTCTTTAATCTTCCAAGTTCTCACATCTCACGTTTCCTTTCCCTTTTCTGTTTCTATTATTTTTCACCATGTCTTTCTGAGTATCTGAATGACCCAGATGCAGCTGGAGTTTAGTCCTGATAGGGAGCTGTACCATTTACATTTTCATTCAGTCAACAGTCTCTTGGTGTGTTAGGGTGATGAGCTGCATTAGGGACGTTAGTGGGGATGAGGGCAGCTTGAGTTGTGGGGCCCTGTCTAATGCATGTATTAGACTGACTCCATTGTTGCTTATCTGTTTGATCTTAGATTATTGAATCCTTTCATTTTTTTTTTTTTTTTTTGTAGAGACACACTCTCACTTTATTGCTCTCCATAGAGTGCTGTGGCATCACACAGCAACCTCTAATTCCTGGGCTTAGGCGATTCTCCTGCCTCAGCCTCCCAAGTAGTTGGGACTACAGGGGCCTGCCACAATGCCCGGCTATTTTTTTGTTGCAGTTTGGGGGAGGCCAGGTTTGAATCTGTCACCCTCGGTATATGGGGCTGGGCACCCTACTCACTGAGCCACAGGCGCTGCCCTCCTTTCATGTTTTATTTATTTATTATTATTATTTTTTTATTAAATCATAGCTGTGTACATTAATGCAGTCATAGGGTACAATGTGCTGGTTTTACATACAATGTTTTGTATTTTGTAATCTTACTGTCATGAGAACATGATGGCCTTTTACACAGATTTTTTCTGTATTGTTACTTAACCAGAAAGAATCAGTAAACCTAGAGACAGCACATTTCCTTAAAGATAGCTGTCTCACCTAAAATAAGATAGCTCGGAAAGAATATATAATGATTCAATATGTTGGTGATAAATTGCAAAGTACTGATTTAATGTACTCCTAAATGATGATATATTTTAATTCATGTTTTGTTTAATCATAGCACCTAGTATAAAACAAAATGACCGAAAAGATCTTTGCAAATTATATTCCCTTATACAGATATAGGAAAATTTAAGAAAATCAAATACATGTTTTGTTGTTCTTTTGAGATGGAGTCTCACTCAGTGACACTGGATAGAGTGCTGTGTCATCATAGTTCATAGCAACCTCAAACTCGCGGGCTCAAACCATCCTCTTGCCGCAGCCCCCAGAGTTGCTGAGACTGCAGGTGCCTACCACAATAGGCTGGCTATAAATACATGTTTTGATTAGAACCACATGGAGAGATACTGCCCTTATATTAACCCCTTAATATTTAGAATCAGTGTCTAAGCCTTACATAAGGACCATTTTCAAAAAACTATTCCTTTTTTTTTTTTTCTTTTTTTGAGACAGAGTCTTACTATGTCAGCCTCAGTAGAATGCTGTAGTGTCACAGCTCACAGCAACATCAACCTCTTGGGCTTAAGCAATTCTTTTGCCTCAGCCTCCCAAGTAGCTGGGACTACAGGCGCCTGCCACAGTGCCTGGTTATTTTTTTTTTTTTGGTTGCTGCGTTGGAACCCACCACCCTCTGTGTATGTGGCTGGCACCTTTACCAGTGTGCATGTCGCTGAGCCATACAAAAAACTATTCTTTTTTTAAGCAAATGAGAAACCATTTGCTGGCATTTGTTAAGACCAGTAGCTCAGGTTTAATCTGACAAAAATAACCGCTAAATGGAAATGGAATCTACTGTCTTGGTCTTCTCTTTTGTAAGATCTTAGCCATAGAGTCAGCATAGCCTAAATTATTTGACATGTGCCTTTAAAAGGATTATTGTCTCTATGAAGTAAGATAAATGTTAGGTTATATACACTCCTTCCTATTTAAAGGCTCCACTGGGGCTTGGCGCCTGTAGCTCAAGTGGCTAGGATGCCAGCCACATGCACCAGAGCTGGCGGGTTGGAACCTGGCCCTGGCCTGCCAAACCATGACAACTACAACCAAAACTAGCCGGGCATTGTGGTGGGCACCTGTAGTCCCAGCTACTTGGGAGGCTGAGGCAAGAGAATGCTTAAGCCCAAGAGTTGGAAGTTGCTGTGAGCTGTGGCACACTACCAAGGGTGACATAGTGAGACTCTGTCTCTAAATCAATAAATAAATACTCCACTGGATTCTTCTAAAGTTTCCTTTGAAATAGGAAACAACATAATTTTGCTGTACTTCTTTGCACATGTTTCTGTTTCTTTTTCTAGAAAACCTGTTTCTGGAAGGCTTAACTACATTAACAACTACAATATGTCCTTGTTGTTCTAAAGTTCTGCATATAATACAAAAACGATTTCTCTATGAAAGTGCTACAGTAAGAGAAAAATATTCTTTGGAGGAAACACAGATTATAAAAGGCATTTTAAAACAGACTCCAGGCATACCTTGGAGATAGTGCAGGTTCAGTTCCAGGTCACTCCAGTAATGCAAATAATTGCAATAAAGTGCGTCTCACATGTTTTTTGGTTTCCAGGGCATACTGAAGTTATGTTTACATTATATTATAGTCTGTTGAGTGTTCAGTAGCATTATGTCTAAAAAAAAACTACAATGCATATACCTGAATTAAAAAAAATATTGCTGAAAAATAGCAATGATCATCTGAGACTTCATCGAGTTACAGGCCTCAGTGCTGATGGCTGCTGACTGATCAGGGTGGTGGTTGCTGAAGGTCGGAGTGGCTGTGGCCATTTCTTGTTTGTGTGTGTGTGTGGCCATTTCTTAAAATAAGACAACAGTGAAGTTTGCCTCCTTGACTCTTCCTTTCATGAATGATTTCTCCATAGCATGCAATACTGTTTGATATTTGATCCACAGTAGAAATTCTTTCAAAATTAGAGTCGGTCCTCTCAAGCCCTCCCCACCCCCACTCTGTGTTTTATCAATAGAGTTTATATACATATTAGCCCAAATCCTGTGTTGTCATTTCACCAATGATCACGGCATCTTCACCAGTAGAAGATTCATCTCAGGAAACCACTTTGCTCATCCATAAGAAGCACCTCCTCATCTATTAATGTTTCATCATGAGATGGCAGCAATTCAAGACCCATCTTCAGGCTCCACGTCTAACTCTTGTTCTCCTGATGTTTTTACCACATCTGCAGCTATTTCTTCCACGGAGTTCTGAAGTCATCCATGAGGGTTGCAATTCTTCCAAACTCCTGTTAATAGTGATATTCTGACCTTCCATGGATCATGAATGTCCTAAATGGTATCCAAATGGTGAATCCTTTTCAGAAGGTTTTTAGTTTATTTTGCCCAGATCCATCAGAGTAATCACTATGGCAGCTACAGACTTATAAAATCTATTCCTTAAATAATAGGACTGGAGGTCGAAATTACCCCTGGATCCATGAATTGCAGAATGGATGTTGTGTTAGCAGGCATGTAGACCACATTAATTTTCTTGTACCTCTCCGTCAGAGCTCTTGGGTGGCCAGGTGCATTGCTAGTGAGCAGTAACATTTTGAAAAGACTCTTCTACTGAGTATAGGTCTCAGTAGTGAGCTTACAATATTCAGTAAACCCTGCTGTAAGCAGAGGTGCGGTCGTCTAAATTTTATTATCCCCTTAAAAAGAATAGGCAAAGGAGATTTGGCATAATTCTTTTTTTTTTTTTTTTGTAGAGACAGAGTCTCACTTTATCACCCTGGGCAGAGTGCCGTGGCGTCACACTGCTCACAGCAACCTCCAACTCTTGGGCTTAAGCGAGTCTCCTGCCTCAGCCTCCCTAGTAGCTGGGACTACAGGCGCCCGCCACAACGCCCAGCCATTTTTTGGTTGCAGCTGTAATTGTTGTTTGGCGGGCCCAGGGGCTGGATTCGAACTCGCCAGCTCAGGTGTACGTGGCTGGTGCCTTAGCCCGTTGAGCCACAGGCGCCGAGCCTAAATTTTTATTTTTTATTTTTTTGAGACAGAGCCTCAAGCTGTCACCCTGGATAGAGTGCCATGGCATCACAGCTCACAGTAACCTCCAATTCCTGGGCTCAAGCGAGTCTCTTGCCTCTGCCTCCCAAGTAGCTGGGACTACAGG
>CAUYON010200990.1:0-19695 GCA_963573935.1 Arctocebus calabarensis | reverse complement strand
ATAAGATCAGTGGAATGGATGAAAAGATGGAATTAGAATTTCAAGCAGTAATCCAAAAGATGACCCAAAAGATGTCTCAAGAATTGAACAAATTCAAAGACAAAATGACCAAAGATTTTGACACATTGAGACAAGAAGTTGCAGCCCTCAAAGATCTGACAAACACAGTAGAATCCCTCAGCAACAGAATAAAGAAAGCATAAGAAAGGATTTCTGACATGGAAGACAAAGCTTTTGAATGCTCCCAAATCTACAAAATGAAGATAAACGGAAGGCAAAAATGGATCATTCCCTAAAACAGCTCTGGGATAACTCAAAAAAACCCAACATTTGCCTTATAGGGATACCAGAAAATGATGAAGTGGCATCACAAGGCACAGAATCTCTTCTTTATGAGATTATGAAAGAGAACTTTTCAGACATGCCAAGAGAATCTGAAATTCAGATAGCAGACAGTTTCAGAACACCAGCATGATTCAACCTGAATAAGTCATTACCCAGGCACTTCATAATTAAGATTACTAAAGTTAATATGAAGGAGAAAATTCTGAAAGCAGCCAGATGTAAGAAATCCATCACCTACAAGGGGAAGAATATTAGAATAATTGCAGATCTCTCTGATCAAACCTTTCAAGATAGAAGAGAATGGTCATCAACTTTCAATCTCCTATAACAAAATAACCTTCAATCTAAGATCCTATACCTAGCTAAACTGAGTTTCATTTACAATGGAGAAAGTAAATACTTTAATGACTTCCACATGTTGAAGAAATTTGCTGTTACTAAACCAGCTCTCCAGGATATTCTCAGACCTATTCTCCATTATGACCAGTGTAATCATTCACAAAAGTAAACTCACCCAGAAACTTTTTATCAAATTCCAACTTCTACAGTGATGAAAGGATTAAAAATGTCCACTGGACTTTCTAAAGATTTACCATTATTTTTTATAAATGTGAATGGTTTAAATTGTCCTCTAAAGAGGCAATGGCTGATTGGATACAAAAACTCAGGCCAGATATCATACAAGAAACTTATCTTTCCTTTAAAGATAAATGTAGACTCAAGGTGAAGGGATGGTCATCTATATTCTAGTCAAATGGAAAGCCAAAAAAAGCAGGTGTAGCAATCCTATTCAAAAATACAATAGGCCTTAAACCAACCAAAATAAGGAAGGATAAGAATGGACACTTCATATTTGTTAAAGGTAATACTCAATATGATGAGATTTCAATGATTAATATTTATGCACCCAACCAGAATGCACCTCAATTTATAAGAGAAACACTAACAGACATGAGCAATTTGATTACCTTCAGCTCCATAGTAGTTGGAGATTTTAACACCCCTTTAGCAGTGTGTGATAGATCCTCCAAAAAGAAGCTAAGCAAAGAAATTTTAGATTTAAACTTAACCATCCAACATTTGGATTTAACAGATATCTACAGAACATTTCATCCCAACAAAACTGAATACACATTCTTCTCATCAGCCCATGGAACATACTCCAAAATTGATCTCATTCTAGGTCACAAGTCCAACCTCAGCAAACTTAAAAGAATAGAAACTATTCCTTGCATCTTCTCAGACCACAATGGAATAAAAATTGAACTCAATAACAACAGAAATGTGAATACTCATACAAAAACTTGGAAGCTAAATAGCATTATGCTCAAAGATAGATGGGTCATTTACGAGATTAAGAAGGAAATTACCAAATTTTTGGAACAAAATGACATTGAAGATATGAATTATCAGAATCTCTGGGATACTGCAAAGGTAGTCCTAAGAGGGAAATTTATAGCACTGCAACCCTTCCTCAATAACACAGAAAGAGACGAAGTTAACGACTTAATGGGACATCTCAAGCAACTAGAGAAGGAAGAACATTCTAACCCCAAACCAAGCAGAAGAAAAGAAATAACCAAAATTAGAGCAGAATTAAATGAAATTGAAAAGAAAAGCATTATACAACACATCAATAAATCAAAAAGTTGTTTTTTTGAAATGGTCAATAAAATAGACAAATCTTTGGCTAACCAAACCAGAAAAAAAAGAGTAAAATCTCTAATTTCATCAATCAGAAATGGTAAAGATGAAATAACAACAGATCCCTCAGAAATTCAAAAAATCCTTAATGAATATTTTACTCTTAGAAATTTTACTCTTAGAAATATGAAAATCTGAAGGAAATTTTACTCTTAGAAATATGAAAATCTGAAGGAAATTGACCAATACTTGGAAGCAAGCCACCTACCAAGACTTAGCCAGAACGAAGTGGAAATGTTGAATAGGCCGATATCAAGTTCTGAAATAGCATCAACCATACAAAATCTCCCTAAAAAGAAAAGCCCGGGACCAGATGGCTTCACATAAGAATTCTACCAAACCTTTAAACAGGAACCAGTATGTATATTACTAAACCTCTTCCAAAATATAGAAAAAGGGCTTGGCACCTGTGGTTCAATGGGCTAAGGCACCAGCCATGTACACCTGAGCTGGCAGGTTCAAATCCAGCCCAGGCCTGCCAAACAACAATGATGGCTGCAACCAAAAAATGGCCGGGCATTGTGGCGGGCACCTGTAGTCCCAGCTACTTGGGAGGCGGAGGCAGGAGACTCGCTTGAGCCCAGGAATTGGAGGTAGCTGTGAGCTGTGATGCCATAGCACTCTATCCAGGGTGACAGCTTTGAGGCTCTGTCTTAAAAAAAAAAAAAAAGAAAAGAAAAGAAAAGAAAGAAAAAGAAAGGGTTCCTGCTAGGGTAGTGCCAATTATAGGTTATATAGGTTGTGGGGGGGGGAGTTAATACAGTTTTTCTCAGGAAGAGGTGAAACTTGGTTTGAGCTAGATAGTAAGTGAGCTTGTCAGTGTATATCAGGATAAAGGGGCAAGAGGTCTGAGTTTCCCCAGAGCTTTTAATCCATGGAAGAAGTAAAGACAGGTCAGAAGGCCTGCCCTGATAAAAAGGGAGTATGGGTTTTGGGTGTGGGACCCAGTGAGAGTGGGGGAGAGCAATAGCAGCCTGGCTGGATGCAGCCTGGGATAGCTCCCCGTAGGGCTGAAAGGGAAGAGGCGATGATGAGAATGACATTACAGAATGTTGGGCTGAAAGTTCCTACTGGGCTCCCTTGGGGCTGGACTCTTTGAAGGCAGAAGGGAGCCTAGGAGAGAAGACAGATTATCTTGCGTATGGGCCCCTCCATAACCTGTGGAAGTTAGGGTTTCTAAGGCTTGGATATACTGCCTGAGAAGGTTGTTAGCCTATATTCGATATGCACTGGGGAATGAATTATATCTGATGATTAAGCGAGAAGAGAAAACTCTCCCTTTATAAACAGTGTGCGTTAAGGACGCAAATGTAGAAGCCCAAGTTTGGGACGGGTATAGCTGAATAGGAAGGGGGGATAATATGTAAATGGATCTGGCAATTAGGCATAAGGTGGGGTTAGACTTTATGAACTTGGAGTGAGTTAAGGTAAGGGAAATGTTTACAAAGTGGGTAAATAGGGGCCTGCTAAAACTGGGTAGAACCTGAGGGCAGAGAGGAGGGAGAGGGAGGACAGGAGGTGTTTGGGTAAAACAGGCTTATGATGTTTTCCCATGGGTGATGGGAGAAGGATCCTTGGAGAAATCCTCAAAGAGGAATCTGAGGACTGCTCTTCAGAGGTACTGGGGCAGGAAATGAAGGAGGGAAATGACCTGGCTAGACAGGGGCTCTAGAGAGGGTGAAGAAGGTGGGTCATCATGGTTCATGGTTCTTCGGGGATTATCTGGACTTTGAGGGAGCTTGGGCCTATTAAAATGGAGCCATATCGGACCATCAGGGTGGGGTAAGATTTTATTTTTGAGATGTGAAACCAGGTTTGGGGAAACTCGGTTAGTTTAGTTGCCATACTGGTGGTACAAAGGACAGTATATGGCCTGTACCATGATAGGAAGAGCCTTTGGGGGGAACTCAGGTGAGCCATTAAGAGAGCTTTGCCTCTGGTTTTAAGGGACCATATTATTTCTCCTGGGTCAAGTTGGGGTAAGGTGAGATCAGCATACTTCTGGAGATTTCATCAAGTTTTAAGAGCTGAGAGAAATTCCCCAAGTAGTGAAGAAGACTGTGGCAGGTTTCCTAACAGAAAGGGTAGACAGAAATCAGTTCCAAAAGGTTTGAAGGGAAGGTTTTCTGAGTAGAGCTCTTAAGCCATTAAAAGCTAGAGGGAGAAGTTAGTGCCAAAGGAGGTGAAGTTCAGGTCTAAGTTTAGTTGGGTGTAACTTTAGAAGATTGTTAGCTTTCTTTACCTTTCCAGAGGATTGAGGGTGGCAGGAAATGTGAAGATTCCAAGCAATGCCTAGGAGGTTAGACACCCCTTGGGTTATTTGAGACACGAAAGCAAGTGGGCCCATTGCCTGACTGAAGGGAGGTGAGAATGCCAAAGCGGGGAACAATTTCTGTCAGTAAAATCTGGACAGGGACCCTAGCTCTCTCTGAAGTGAGAGGGAAAGGCTTCCATCCACCCAGAAAGGTTTGCGCAAGAGTGAGAAGGATTTTCATCTTTTTTACAGGAAGCATGTGAGTGTAACTGATTCGCCTGTATTGCCTAGGAGGTGGCCTCTAGACTGATGTAGTTGGGAGAGGGAAGAGGTGAGACCTCCCTGTGGGGGGAAGTAGTGGCACAGATGGCACAGGAGGAGGAGATTTGTTGCAGAAGAGAGTGGAGATTAGGCCACAGGATTAGAAATCATAAAAAAGTCTTGAAGGGTTTTAGAGCTACATGAAATAGACTGTGGGGGGGTGGAAGGATTTGTGTGCTTTGGGCTAGGGGGAGAAGTCGATCTTCCCTCATGAACCATCATTGTTGCATTGGGAGGTGTTTTATGGTATGTTCAGAGTGTGAATATATGAAGAGTATTACAGCATGATAGATGGGAAAGGTGGGAGAGAAGTTTGTGGGGAGGTTGGATGAGGGCAACCTGACATGCTGTGGCATCAGCATGATTGCTACACTGAGAGATATGGTCAGCTGAACGTCTGTGGCCTTCACAGTGAATGGCTGCAACGTGGGTGGACTGTAGGGCTGCCTGGAGAGATTGGTATATTTGAGGGCTGTTAGTCATGGGGGAGCCGGATGTGAGAAAACATATATTAGCCCAGATGGCAGTGTGATGGTGTAAGATGTAATAAGGGTATTTTACATAATAAATGTAAAATATATACATAATAAGGTGTATATATTGGCTGTGGTTGTTTTTCTCCAAGCAAGTCGTAAGGCTCAGATGAGGGCTGCAAGTTCTGTTTTTTGGAAGAAGTTCCTAGGGGGAGAGGTTTGGTCTCAAAGATAGTGGAGGGAGGGAAAGTGATGGCAGAAGCTGCCAGTCCCTGGCCTTTGAGCAGGAGTGAACTGCCATTAATGAACATGGTGTGGAGTGGATTAATAAGAGGGGTATCTGTTGTATTAGGAAAAAAGTTTTGGACATGTAGTATGGCTTCCTCATATGAATGTTTGGGTTCTGAGGATGATAATGGAAGTAAGGAGGCTAGGCCTAAAAGGAAAAACAAAAACAGTTTGGATCCCGGGTCCCAGAGGGGAGCACAGCCCTGGGCCAAATCACTCTAGTTATAGCAGGAACAAGCAAAAGAACCAAAGGAAGAAAATAAAGGAAGGGTATGTAAGGTTCCAACGGGCCTGGAGCAAGTAAAAGAATTGAGCCTATGGGGATTCTGTTTGATGCTACTTGAGAATCATTCTCATATTTGAATAGCAGGGGATGAAAGACTCTAGGACTCTCTGACAGGCAGGTCAGCAGAACTGGATCAGTGCACAAATGGTATCAGGTCTGAGAAAACTGGGGTGACTATGGCAGGTGGCAGGGATATATAGAACTAAGACTCCAGCCAGCTGATCAGCCACCAGATCCTAGTCACAGCACCATGTGAAATGTACAAACCATTGTGCCTAGGGACAAAATCTTAGCTGGAGAGAAGTTTAAATCACCTTTTGAAAGGGGAGGGTGACAACACTGGGGAGTGCAAAGATGGTGTCTACGCCGAGGGGCAGTTAGAGACCACATTCATATGGGGCTCTGGGGTGGCACATTCCATAGGTTCTCTCTCAGTTTAGGATCCTTAGGTGCAAACTTTGGGGGGATGGGATTAACCAGACCGTCGGTGTCTTTCTCTTAGGAGGAGAAAAGGAGGATGAGGAGAAAAGGCTTTGTGCGTGGTATCATCAGGCCCCCCAAAGTAGATGACACATCATAACACCTTTCCTGACCCTATAGTCACACCCTGGGACGCTACAGACAAGGATGGTCAGATCACCCACCAGTTCACTTTGGACACTGAGTCCTAGCGAGGTGGTGATCTGATGGAAGCAGGTTTAGACCCACAGGGGCTAGGGTGCTCAGAAGGGCCAGGGGTCTCTCTGGAGACAGAGAAGAAGGACTGAAAGGAGTCCACTCTGGGATATATTGTCAGCAAAGAGTCCTGTTAACTTTATCACCCCAAAAACCCCAGGGCAGGAATCCCATGACAAGTTGCCCACTCTCTTCCTGCTTGCAGGTCTTTGTTCTGTGTGCTCATGTCACATTAGGTCAAAGTCCACCCACACCAGAACTGGGGGACTCCCTTGTTCTTAGCGCCATGAAGCAGCAATGGCTGTGGATGGGCATCGTCCTACTTCACATCCTTCTCAGGTGGCTCCAGAAGATGAAGTGTTCATGAAGGCGCAGTATGTGGCATTTGTTAAAAGACTAGTAAGGCCCCATACCTAAGCAAGTTAAGGACCCTAAATGAAAATTTAGGACCCTACATGTGCTGTACACCCCAGGTGAATGGGGATCCAGCATTTCTTTTTCGTCAGCCTTCAGAGAGGATGGATAGACCTGCCAGAGGGAGGTGATAATTCAAATACGTGTCCAGAGTGACAAGAACATGGAGGCTTTGGTCTTAGGGGACAAAATGAACTTATAAAAAAGAAAGAATCCCTCTTTCATGTGAGGAAGCTGAGTGAGAACTGAGGGGACTGAGCACAGCAGGACAATGGCTTGCATGGAATCTCACTCCTACTGTCAGCCCTGGGAAACCACAGCTTGGGGAGCAGGAGGAGGGACCTCTGCACTTCCTCTTAGATGTGTTACAAGATGTGACTTATTCTGGGCTGGGGGCAGCCTCATATTAGCACTGGAAAAGTGACATAGGCCCTTGTAAACGCCACATTACTAGCACTTCTAGTCCTAAACTGATAGCACTACCCTCCTCAGAAAAGAGGTGACTCTACACAGCACAATAACAGCTGTCTGCTCTGAGCCCCAATATTTGGTGTTGGGTTGGTTGGCTGGACCCTGAGGAGGATTCTCACTTCCTCCTTCAGTTTCCTGGGGACACAGAAAGGAAGTCACAAAGGACCTATCAGCCCCTATAACACTGTTGTCAGGAAAATTCCATTGGCAGTAGCTTCCATCAGAGACACTGCAGTTGATTTACCAACTGAGGACACTCACATCTTCCCTCTCTCTCTTAGGCAGTGACCCTGCATTATCCACCTTCCTTTGCTCACTCCTGCCTCTGCCACCAGCAAGAGACATCATGCCTCATGATAAGAAGAGTGCACAGTGCACAGAAGATCAGCACCTTCAGACCCAGAGTGAGACCCAAGGCCTGGAGAGTGCACAGGTCTCCAAGGCTGTGGAGGAAGCCCTGCCTCCCTCCTCCCACCTGGAGATGCCTGGCAACCTGCAAGAGGCTCCTGCTGCCGAGATGCTGAGTGCTCCTGAGGGTCCTCAGAGTCTCTGCTCCGCTTCAGGTGACATCGCTGCCACCTCATCAAGCAAACCCGATGAAGGCACCAGTAGCAAAGAAGAGAAAAAGAGTCTGAGCACCTCAGAAGCTACAGCAAACCCCAGTGATGTGCCCATAGATGCTATAGAGAAGAAAGTGGGTTTTCTGGTGAATTTCTTGCTGCTGAAATACCGAATGGAGGCACTAGCAACAAAGGCAGATATATTGAATATTATAATCAAAGATGATGAAGAGCACTTCCCTGAGATCTTCCTGAGAGCCTCTGAGCGCATGGAGATGATCTTTGGCCTTGATGTGAAGGAAGTGGACCCCACCCACCACTGCTATGGCATCTTCATCAAACTGGGTCTCACCTATGATGGGAAGCTGTGTCCTCCAGAGGGCTTGCCCAAGACCGGCCTGCTGATCCTTATTCTGGGTGTGATCTTCATGAATGACAACTGTGTCTCTGAAGAGGAAGTCTGGAGAGTGCTGAATATAACAGGAATATATTCTGACCGGAAGCACTTCATCTTTGGGGATCCCAAAGAGTTCATCACTAAAGATTTGGTGAAGGAAAAGTACCTGGAGTACCGCCAGGTGGCCAACACTGATCCTGCACGGTATGAATTCCTGTGGGGCCCAAGAGCCCATGCTGAAGTCAGAAAGATGGAAATCCTGGAGTTTCTGTCCAAGGTTCATGGGACTGACCCAAAGTCTTACCCATCTCAGTATGAGGATGCTCTGCGAGATGAGGAAGAAAGAGCTAAGGCTAGAATTTCAGTCAGTGCTGCCTCTACTGCGAGTTCCAGTGCCGTGTCTGACAGCATCTCCCACACCCAGTGAAGTCAGGAACACCTCCTTCATGTATCTGAGGAGGGCAGTTAGTGTTCAAGGAATGTAAGTCTAGGGTGGAGCTAGGGGAAAACAATATTTGTCATCTGAATTGTTCCTATTTTGTATGTGAAAGTTGACAATGTACTCTTTTAAGTTTTGATGAGTGTATTATGCAAGTGTTATTTCTTTTAATAAAAGTTAACTAACATATCTTCATATTCGAATAATATTGGTCACACATTGAATGCTATTCAGGATGTTTAATAGTAAGATCTTTCCTCATACTGTAAAACCATACATTTTACTGTGTGATGTGGAGTAAGGTAACATGGCATTTCTATAGGCACTTCCTCTGAAATATGGAAGAATTCAGCATTAAAATGATTGGGATTGGGCAGCACCTGTGGCTCAGTGAGTGGGGCACCGGTACCATATACCGAGGGTGGTGGATTCAAGCCTGGCCCTGGCCAAACCACAACAAAAAATGGCCGGACCTTGTGGCAGGCGCTTGTGGTCCCAGCTACTCAGGAGGCTGAGGCAAGAGGATCACCTAAGCCCAGGAGCTGGAGGTTGCTGTGAGCTGTGACGCCTCGGCACTCTCCTGAGGGTGACAAAGTGAAACTCTCTTTCTAAAAAAAATAAATAAATAAAAATGATTGGGATCAATTGTGAGAACTAGAAAAAACATATTCAGTTTTGCTTTTTAAATTCTTAAAAGTATTTCCTTCAATTTACTTAGCTCTTCCCAGAGTGTTTATGAAATAAATTTTAATAAATTAGGTCCCATGCTTATTGGTTTATTTATGCCCCAAACCTGTGTTGACACTTTACTCTCTGAAAAGCATTTCAGTGGGACTGGGGATACTAGGATTACTGCTTTGGAACCTACTCATATAAATTTAACACAGGACCTATAATCTTATAAGAATTGCAGTAGAATTTTCTAACACCCAAATTTCATTTAAACGAAGGTGGAATGAGGTTGAGATGGGATGTTCACATGAGCCAGGGAAGCACGTGTTTATGCCTTGAAGCATGGAAATTAATTGGTTTTGAAAACTAAATATTTTAGTGGATATTAACTTTACATTAAGCTAGATAGTGTGCAAGGTGAGGCTGAGGACATTGTGAACAGGGAGCAGACCCTCAAATAGTGTATGTCAGCATTGAAACCCAAAAGCCTATAGTGGAAAACTCTTGTTATCTATTACATTTAGGTCATGGGTAAACTGGAATGAGATTCTCACCTGTGACAGGAATGGAAGACATCCTTAAATCTTGTCTCTATGCTGTTGAACACTGTACAAACTAAGTGTTCTATACATATCATGTTCAAAGAGTTTATGAGAAGAAGTGTACTCTTTTGAGATTAGATACCTGGAATCTATTGTGGGGCACTCTGTCATGTCGTAGACAAGCCAGTGCCCACTTCATTCGAAGGAAAATGTAAATAGATTATCTTTAGTATAATTTGGCAAACAACAAGCAAGGGCCAAATTTTTGGTATGGGAATAATAAATAAAAAGGGGAGGGGGGTGTTGGATATCTGTAGAAGGGCATTTGGAACAAAGAGAGGAATTGCTCCTTGATACACATTCTATGAAATCTGAATTACATTAGCTGGAGAAAATACCCCCACACCAAATTAAATAACAATCTCCAAGGCAAAAATTTTACTTGCTGTAGAACAGTTTTGTATGATTTTCTATTTCAAGTCTCACAGCATTCTCTGTTTTCTACGAGAGCCTGGATTTAGAAAATCCATACACGTATACACAAGCACACAGGCAAGAGTGGGAAGGTTTGGGATCAACATAATCATGACAATAATTGCTACTCGCTAAGGTCCTAAGATACATCAAGCAGTGTGTCATCTGCTGTATATACTTTAAAAACTTTCCAATACTCAGGCTCAGGCCTGGTAATTGTATTCAATTTCAAATGTCTAGTACATGATAGCTGGGGCTAGGTTGCTTCCTTGAATTCATCTGCAGCTCACTCTGTTCTACTCTTCCCATCCTGAGTTAAACCTTTCTTTATTTCTCTTCTCACTGTGCTTAAAGCCTCTCAGGATACATGTGGAAGGATGTTGTAGCTAATGAACTTAAAGCAGGTATAAAGAAGAAAGGTTGAAATAAGATTTAAGCATCATTTAGGATGGCCTGTGGATTTCATTTAACTGGATCCCTGCTTCTTGTAATCCCAGTGTTCCTTCTTCTGCATTGGGGTTGGCATTTTCATCCAGCCCAAGCTCTCTGTGCATTACAGCACCCGTCCCCTAAATCTGCTCCAGTGTGCCCTCGTCCAAACTGGAACTTCACCTGCTGTCCTTCATGATAACCCTTCTTTGAAGGCTGCACCCTGAATTCAAGTGAAGAAAAAAAGGGGGCACAATCACTTGCCTTTCTGCAGACTTAGATCATTCCAAATCCTTATCAATCTCACCCATCCCCATGGTAGTCCTCTCATAGCAATATACTGTTCCATATAGAAGGAGATTTTGACAGTGAAATATAGACCTGACCATCCACTGGGTGTATCTGCCATATGGTCAAAGTTTTCCTAAAGAGCTGAGTATAATCCCATTTGGCATAAAATCTATGAGTTTACCAGATAGAACCCTGAAGTTGGAGAGGAAGTTGTAAATCCACCAAAACCTTTATAGTAGAATTTGAATAAGTTGTTGCAATTGAGACTGACCAATGAATACATAGACCCATGAGTAGCTTACCCAGGTAGTCAATAACTTCTCATCAAACCAAATATCATGGAAGTCATTGTTTAGCAAATATCTACTGAGGATTGTTTTTCTAAAATGCCTAGAATCCTATGATTTACAATGTGGTTCATTGGCAGGCATATTAACTTTGGTTGGCAAAGATAAAAATAATTCAGTATCCTCCCTTTGCATCTTATTTCTCTGCTTGCCCCATGAGAAAGTTCTGGTTTTCCATTGTGTCTGCTGGCATTTGTACAGATTTTCAGGTAAGTTCAGTCATTTTGAAAGTAGTAGAACTTCACAGATTTAGACTATACAACAATAGGAAGAAGAAAATTCTCATTCTATTATAATATTAGAGGTTGTTGCATGGGTCAACATGGAAAGAGACTATGGAATTAAAAAGGCAAAGCCTCCATGCTGAGATTTTACTGGGTGTTCAAAAAAAAAAAAAAACCTAATGTGGTAATGTGAGCCTGTGTTTGGCAGCAACTATCCAACATAGAGGGATACAACATAATAGCATCTCAAAGAATTTGGAGAATTTAAAGGAAATTTGACATCCTGGGAAACTCTTCCAGGAAATGAAGGGGGTAAGTATCATAAATAGTCTAACATTTATTCTCTTTTTGAGTACTAATTATGTAACAATTTATGGGAGAGATTGCAAGGGCTCATTCACATCTTGTCCTCATCTCCCTGGTTTCATGGTGAGACTACCTTACTAAATGCCCTTGTAGTTGTAAAAAATCATGTGACCCACAGCTTGAATTTACCTTAGAAATGAAAGCAATGTAACATATATTTGCACCCTCATCTAAATATGAAAATAGAAAAAATTAAACAATCATGTCACTAACATTGGCCATTGCTATACGTACATGAGTCAATGTAATATTTGTAATTTCCAAGCCATGGGAGTTGATATCCGTTTTGCAACCTTCCAGGATTTTTCTTCCACTCAGAAACTATCATGAAGATCATGTGTTTATAAGGTGAAACTGCAAAAAGAAAGCAGTGCAGACCCTTGTGTTGCCTGTCAGCACAGTGTCTTCAAAGCCAGATGACTATTTATTTAATTATTTCTGTGAGTTGGATAAATCCAGTACTTGTTACTTCATCCTCCCTACAAGTTCAAGTTGTGTACTTCGTAAGTAAATCTAAATTGCTATAGCATGCAAATGACTCAAAAGAACAAGGCAACATTTCAAATGCACTAAAATTAAAATTAAGTTGGAAAAACTGAGAAACACAAAGACACATATACATATTTTGACCTTTTGATAATTTTATATAAATGAGATTATGGTAGGTAAGATCGACTTGGATGATTGACCTCTTTTCACTCAGCGTAATGATGTATGGGTCATTCGTCTGTCATTTGTTTTGTTGGTGGTGGTTTCCTGCTCCTGTGCACCTTTAGTAAACTGAGCTATTCAATTGCTCTGTGTTGCCTGTGACTCTTGTTCCCAAAATGTGCTGAGGCTAGGCAGGCACTGGGGAGGACTTGCCCATTCCTTTCATCCCAGTCACCAGCCTGCCTCCATGCTGGGTCCACAGGATGACCGTGGAGCTTCACTCCTGTCAGGAACAAAGTGATGAATGAGGCTTTACTGAACAGATGCTGGAGGACCCAGGCTTGGTGTTTCTTTGGTGGCACACTGTGGATTGGCTGGGGGACAGCTGGGTGAGGATGGCAGGAGAGTCTGCCTGGCTCCTCGTAGAGCTTCAGAGGGGGGACAGCACTCCGAAGCCAACATCCATACCTGGATATCTGTACCTGGCTATTAGAGCTTAGCTGCTGCCAGAGGGCACCTGCAAGCCATGTGGAGCTGGGGACCCGGCAGACAAGCTCCTGCCACTGGCACTAGAGCCAATGGCCACACAGGGACTGGGAGCTGCAGGTGGGGGGACCCACAGCAGAGTAACTTCCTGGGAGCACAGTCCTGGCCCAGCTCTGCATAAAGCAAAGTGGGGAGGGGATGGCAGGGTTGGGCCCTGAGATGTGGGCCAGGAGCTCTCAGACCCTGGCAGGGCCCTGAAGCAGCACCTGAGAGTTTGACTCCAGCCAGGTAAGGAAAGCCTTCCCAGGTCAGGTGATCAATGAGAAGCCCCTAAAAGTTCAGGCTGGGCCAGAGGGTCTCTCAGGTATCCCCTCTCTGGGGAAAAGGAAATATGTTCCACAGTCCAGAATCAGCTGGGGGCTCAGACCCCTAGGTCTAATGGGTGCTCTCTGCAATCAGTTCCTCAATAGGACCCAGCAGGGCCCACAGGTTCACTTGAGTAGGGTCGTGTCTGGGGGCCTTGCTCATCCCCTCCCAACCCTCCAGGAGTGGCCGGGAGAGGCACCACTCAGGCTCATTGGACACAGATTTTTTCTTGCAGACCACCCCAGCCTGCTCTGGGTGGTGACTAATAAGCCAGCCAGTGGGTGATGCTGAGCCTGGCAGGGTCTCAGAGGCAGTGGTGACAGTCAACCCAGCAGCCTAGGGTCATTGTGAGGATAAATGTGGGAGGAGCCTTGAAAGTGAAAGGAAGCATCACCATTGACTGATGCCGGCCCTCCGGTGGTCCTGACACTGCATGGACATCCATGTGACTGGATCACAGTCAACAAGTCAATGCTACACCCCAACTGTGGTCCTGTCACTGGGACTCAGTGTTGGACAGACAGATAACTGCCTGCCATGGGGAAGGAAGGAGGTAACACCTGTCTCCAGAGATCCCATCTCCTACTAGGGCCACCGCCACTGTGAGCAGAGGAGGGATAGGATCAAGGCAGAGCAGGAGTCCTCATCCAGCAGGGCTTGTGGATGATGACGCCAGCTGGGCAGTCACACCAGCTCAGCAGGCCGCAGGGTAGCCTGTCTGCTGGGGACCCAAGGGAAGTGACAGCCTGGAGTCAAGGGGCACGCAGGTCTCCATGGGGAGGCCCAGGGTGGGGAGCTGAGAGGTCAGCCCGAGGAGGCAGTGGTCGTCTCCAGCAGTGCCGTCTGTTTCACGAGCTCCAACTCCCAATCCAGATCCTCTCCGGTTCCCTGAAGGGGCTCCCACTTCTGCCTCAGCCCTGCGACTGCCCGCTCCAACAGCTGGTTCATGGCCAGGTAGGCCCAGCTTTACTGGGAGAGCTCCTGCCACTGGAACTTGGAATCCTTTGCACTCCTGGAGGGATCTGGGATGTCTTCCACTGCCAGGGCACTGAAGACAGGGTCCTCAGTAGCACCCTCCGAAAGTCCTCCGGGATTTGTGCCACCATGGGAGGTGCTGGGTGGTGAGCAGCACCATGTGTTTCTTGGCCTTGGAGCCCATCCCAAAGCCCCCTTCTGACCGCAGCAAGTAACTCCATTTCATTGTCTTTGAGACAGAAGCTTGAACTGTCACCCAGGCTAGAGTGCAATGGTGTCATCCGAGCTCATTGCAACATCCAACTCCTGTGTTCAAATGATCCTCCGTCTTGGCTTCACGAATACAGTCACAGGCCACCATACCTGGCTATTTTTTTTTTCTATTTTTAGTAGAGACAGGGTCTCACTCTTGCTCAGGCTGGTCTCTAATGCCTGATCTCAAGGGATCTTCCCACCTTGGCCTCTCAGAGTGCTAGGATTACAGAGGGGAGCTACCATACCTGCCCATCTGTTGTACTTTATTGTGGGGTAGTACTCTATTGTATGGATCACTGCCTTTACCCATTCATTCATTCAAAGAAATTTGGTTTTGGCTATTATGAATAAAGCTGCTGTGAACACCTATACGAAGGGGGGTTTTTTTGGTGTAAACATGGCAATTGTTTTCAAAATTAGACAAAGGGCAAACATACTCCAATAGAAGTCTATCAAAAATAAGTGTGTGGGGCTAGGCGTAATGTTTCATGCCCATAATCCTAGCAGTCTGAGAAGTCGAGGCTGGTTGATCTCTTGAGTTCAGGAGTTCGAGACCAGTGTGAGTAAGAGCAAGACCCTGTCTCTAAAAATAGTTGGGCATTGTGGTAGACCCCTGTAGTCCCCACTTCTCAGGAGGCTGAGGCAAGTGGATTGCTTCAGCAAAAGAGTTTCAGGTACTGTGGACTATGATGCCAGGGCAATCTACTGAAAGTAACAAAGTAAAACTCTGTCTCAATAAAAAAAAAAAGAAATATATATATATATGTGTGTGTGTTGTGTATGCATGGGCCCACACGAAAGATAAAATATAGGCTCAGCGCCTGTGGCTCAACGGGCTAAGGCGCCAGTCACGTACACCTGAGCTGGCAGGTTCGAATCCAGCCCGGGCCCGCCAAACAACAATGACGGCTGCAACCAAAAAATAGCCAGGCGTTGTGGTGGGCGCCTACAGTCCCAGCTACTTGGGAGGTGGAGGCAAGAGACTCTCTTGAGCCCAGGAATTGGAGGTTACTGTGAGCTGTGATGCCACAGCACTCTACCCAGGGTGACAGCTTGAGGCTCTACCTCAAAAAAAAAAAAAAAAAAGATAAAATACAGTCTAGCAAGGGGGAGGGGAGAGGACAGGAAAGGGAGGAAGAGAGAGGGCAATTGGCAGGTTCTGAGTTAGTGTGCGCAATCAGTGTGCTCAGCAGGCTTCCTGGGTGAAGGGCTCACATTAATTTTAAATTAAAAAAATATTGATTATAGGACATAACATTAGAGGAAAAAATTAACATGAAGTTCCTTTATTTTAAACTTGAAATGCACAGTGTAATGAATTTTTAGGAATCAATACTATTATTAAATTAAGACTTTTTAAATTTGAAAAAATAATTTTAAAAAGTTTACCATAAAGAAAATCAGTGTGTATGTTAAATTTATTAGAAACTTTCAACTGCTTTTTCAGAGAGCCCAGATTATTTTGCATTCCCATGATCAATGAACGAGAGACCTAGCTTCTCCATATACTCACCAGGACTTGCTATTCTTAGAAATTTTTAAAGTTGTTCTAACAGCATGAACTGGCATCTTAGTGTTTAAATTTACATTTCCTAAAAAAATGGCATTTAACATATTTGCATCTGTTTATTTGGTATCTGTATATTATATTTGGTGAAGCATGTGTTCAAGGCTTTTGCCCTTTGTCTAATTGGAATCTTCATTTCTTATTATTGACTTTAGAGAGATTCTTCATTTAGGGAACAAACCCTGTCTTGATATGTGGTTTGCAAACAATTTTGTCCTGGTCTGTCAATTCCAGTTTCCTTCTCCTGTTAGTTTTCTTTTACATAGCAAAATGTTTTAATTTTCATTAAGACTGATACACGGATGTCTTCTTTCTTGGATATAAAGTCAGGAGTAAGAACTTTCCACAGTGCTGTGGAGAGGCATATCATAGAGTTGGGGTGAGTGTGTGGTCCATGATGAAAGACAGAAGGAGGGAGAGGGAACTTTTTAGAGTTCTCACCTTAGTGACTCCAAAAGTGCCTTGACATAGTGGATTTCTGTTGCTTCATGACAGGAACCTGAGGCAGCCTCTCAAACCACAGGGGCCAACCAATGTCAAGGAGATCAAATAAGTATATGATATTTGGGTTGCCTAAGGCAGTATGATTCTAGAGGACGTAGTAACTACCTGAATCCTTTCTAGTAAGCCAGAGCAGGCCTCTGTTATTATTTTAGCAGAATATAAAGAATGGACTAGAAAAATAATAGAGAATACCAGAATGAGTCACTTATTAAGGCTAAATATTTGCTCATGAAACTTCCAGATAATGCATATACATACACACAAAAAACTCTCATAAGTATCACATATATAGAATATTTTCATTACAAACAAAGGCAAATATATGTCAGTGCACTGAATAATTGCAATGGTAGATAATGTCAGAAGGGAATGACTCCCCAAACTTTGCCTATCAGATTCGTCCATGAAGTAAGTACATCTGTAAGAACAGAAGGTCCTCAAGAGGCTAACTTTTGGCAGATAAACTAAAGAAATATATCATCATGTTTTTTCTTTTTCTCCAATAAATCTCTCCCCATTGTGCATGGGACTCTGACACATTCTGTGTAAGGATTAGATATAAATCCATGAAAATACAGGCAGGTAATATTACTCAGACAGCTTTTAATCGGGGAGCCAGAATCCCAAATATAGACCGCCAGGAGAGAGATCTGAGAGGATGTTATGGCCAGAACATAGGGGGAAAGTGCAGATTTGTCCCTTTGACAGCCTGGAGAGGATACAGGTTGCTGTGACTAGATGTGGCCCACGTGAAATATAAGATCTGGGCATGGGGTGGGGGTTAGGCTACTGTTGTAGAAGAAGAAGAGTTCTATAGTTCCTCTCCTTATTTAAAAAAATTCTTTAGACTTGCCTGTTTTGGGGACACCTTGCACTCTCGAGAACCCTTGGGGAGCTCCATCCACCATCACTGCTTTTCTAGTTATCTCCGGCACAGGAGCTGGTGAAGGCGCCAACAGAGCCAAGGAGAGAACAATCCAAGCACTTCACAGCCCCCGCCTCATAGGGAGAATTGGTGCAGAGAAAGGCCTGTTTTTGTGTTTCTCTAAGAAGGTGGTTTTCGGGTATGGTTTCCATTGTTCTCTTTCCTTCTTTTCCTGCTTAGTTTTCTTCCTTACCCTTCTCAGTAGGTTTTCAAAGTTGTTCATTGAGTAGAAGGCTTATATAACTTCACAATCTAAGTTTATGAATGACTTATCTATACACCAAGTTCTTTGTATCAGGATTACAAGTACAATTTTGCTATTTTGTAACACAAATTGGAAAAACTGATTTGTGTTTCAATTTGTAATTGTATAAGGTGGAATTTCAGAGCTTGTTTCTTTGGAAATTTGAAAGAACTCAGTAAAGTAATTTGACTCAATAAATTGACATACACAAATTGAAAGATGGTCAATATTTTGCTTTCCTAATAAATTTTAATATGTTCTTCTGCAAAATAAAAGATACTTGGATTTCCTTAGCTCATAATGAATGTAGGGGAAAACAAATCTTAATAAATTAGATTCCATGCTCATTGGCTCATTGACTCCTAAACACTGAGCATCTGCTCTAAGGAAGATGCTGTGCTATTGCTTAGGATATTCAGATTTGGGAGTCTAATTGGAAGTTAGGTAAGATAACCTGGTGAATCAGAGGTCCAGTTAAAAAGGAGTGTGGAGGTAAGAGTCCACATGACAACAGTCATCTATAAATGTTTCAAGAAATGGCCTTTTTATCATTTGTTAAACTCCCTTTTCTTAAATGAGAATGAAGTTTAAATTTATGAATTCACTGGGTAAATTAAAGCTTTGGGGTATTCATGTCACTCCTTAAATGGTATTTTACTGTTCAGAGACTGAAGTGTGGAAGGCAAAATGGGTCTTAGCATTTATTATAAATATCCTGGATAAAGCAGAAAGGAACTTTTGACTGGTAAAAGCAAGGAAGGTATTGTGGGTCCTTGTCTCAGTGCATTTGGTCACAGTTTGCAAAGCAGTTAATTACACACACTCAATGGTAAATGCATGCTACGTTCCCTAAAACAAACAAACAAACAAAAAAAAGCGGTGTAAGATTCTGTAGGAGAAACCAATGCCCCATAGGACAATTATCCAAAAGCATTAAAATCCAAAGCAGAAGGTGGTTGCCTGTGGCTCAGAGGAGTAAGGCGCTGGCCCCATATGCTGGAGGTGGTGGTTCAAACCCAGCCCTGGCCAAAAACTTCAAAAAAAAAAAAAAAGTCCAAACTGGGAACTCACTTTTGTTCAATAGATTGTAACAACCTCTACGGGGCAGGGGTTATTTGATGCCTAACATGTTTCCATGTTATAAACAGGAATGATTGCAGCTGTTGTCCTATGCCTGTCCCACTGTTACCTGTTGGGTATATTGGAGCAGATAATTTGTCCCTTTTATCTCACATACACACAAATAGATATTGTGCCCCACTTAGTGTTCTGTCCAAGAGCCTCTTCTGCGTGGGAATCTGATTTAGGTGATGAGATTTGGATTCTTAGCTGCTGTTGTAGTAGGTGAAAACTTTGGTGGATCTTGGGAGAGGGTGAATGTTTTGTATGAGAAAGGTGTGGATGACTGGGGTTCAGAGAGCAGATTGTGGTGGACAGAATCTAATTTACTCACCATAATCACAGTTTCCACAAGAGGGTCTTTGTGCTGAACTGAAGAATCTGTAGGTCACCTCCACATGGGCAAGGAAAGAGGCCCAGTTCCTAATTTCCTCACTCTCAGAAAGAACACTCATCTGGGTGGAAATTACACAGGACTCTCCTCCCATAACATCTGGACATCCTGGTTTGCCATTGCATCTATCTCTCTAATGTTCTCTTGGTTCTGTTCCGTGTGTCTGTTACCAGCACAACATTTCCTGGCGACTCTTCTGTGGAACAGAGAGAGTCAGGTTGTAGTTCACGGCACTGC
>CAUYON010200989.1:0-14455 GCA_963573935.1 Arctocebus calabarensis | reverse complement strand
TTTTGAGACAGAGCCTCAAGCTGTCACCCTGGATAGAGTGCTGTGGCATCACAGCTCACAGCAACCTCCAATTCCTGGGCTCAAGCGAGTCTCTTGCCTCCACCTCCCAAGTAGCTGGGGCTACAGGCGCCCACCACAACCCCTGGCCATTTTTTGGTTGCAGCTGTCATTGTTGTTTGGTGGGCCCTGGCTGGATTCGAACCCACCAGCTCAGGTGTACCTGGCTGGCACCTTAGCCGGTTGAGCCACAGGAGCCGAGCCAACTTAGATTCTTTTAAGTGGAAAAAAGGGATGGTATTCATTGAACTAACATTATATATTTGAGGTCACTCCAATAACAGTCATTAACTTATTAATACCCTTACTCTAGAAAGGATGTTTAAGAATGTTTGCATTTTTAAGTCTGAATTCCTAGGAAAAGAGACCACATATTTTAAGTGTGAATTTAGATCAATGAACATTTGCACTTTCAGTAAGGCATTACCTGCCTTCAAAAAAGCTTAGTTTCAAACCTGACTTTGATCAGTCTCTAAATCATTGGTTCTCAAAATGTGGTCTGTGAACCCCTGAGGGGCCCAAGATTTTTTCAGAGTATCTCTGAGTCATAGCTATTTTGTTAGTAATTGTTCCCTTTTTTACTCTGGTGACATCTGCACTAATGGTATAAAGCAATGGTGGGTAAAACTGCTGGTGCCTTAGCACAAACCAAGGCAATAGCACCAAACTATATAACTAGATATAGTATTCTTTACCACCAAAGATTTGTATTTTTAGTTTGTTTAAGAATGTCCGGCTCAGCACCTGTGGCTCAACGGGCTAAGGCCACGTACACCTGAGCTGGAGGGTTCAAATCCAGCCTGGGCCCATCAAACAACGACAGCTGCAACCAAAAAATGGCCGGACATTGTGGCGGGTGCCTGTAGTCCCAGCTACTTGGGAGGCAGAGGCAGGAGACTCGCTTGAGCCCAGGAATTGGAGGTTGCTGTGAGCTGTGATGCCATCGCACTCCAGAGTGACAACTTGAGGCTCTGTCTCAAAAAAAAAAAAAAGAATGTCCTTGCTGGGGGCAGTGGCTCACACCTGTAATCCCAGCTACTTAGGAGACTGAGACAGGAGGCTCTTTTGAGCCCAGGAGTTTGAGAACAGCCTAGGTAACATAGCAGCCTTTACATATCTCTTTAAAAAACAAAAATGTCCTTAGTAAAGCAATAAAAATTGTAAAGCTGTATCAATCACTGTGAGTTTCACACTTAAAGGTTTTTCTGATGAAATTGGTGATGATGCTGATGAATGTCATTTTTTTATATTGTATAGTGAACTGTGTCAACAGATAGATCTGCATAATTCATGGAACCAACTTTTGTAAATGATTAATGCATCCAAAGTGCAAGACCAATGATCTTATGGGAACAGTGTGAAAGGTCCATTGATAGGATTTCAGATTTCAGCAATCACTTGTCAAATTTTGGAGTAGCATCAAGAAGAATATCCATAATTATCAAAAAAATCACTAAAATAATCCTCCTCTTCCAATTTCATACTTGTGCAAGCCATATTACCCTCACATACTTCAACCAAAATAATATATTGCAAAAGACTGAATGCAGAAGCAGATGAGAATCCAACTGCTTTCTGTTAAGCTGAAATTATAGGATGTACAAAAATGTAAAAGAATGCAACTCATCACTAATTTTTTGTTTTTGAAAAAATTGTTATTTTTATTCTCAAATGTATGTTAACATGTAATAGGTTTATTTTTTATGTACTAATAAACATTTCTTCAATTTCTGTTTTAACTTCCTATGGTAAATCACTAAATATAATCCACATAAATAAAAGCACTTTGCATCCTCCATAACTTTTGAGACTACCAAGGTATCTCAAGGCAAAAAGGCTTGAGAGCTGCTCTAAATCTTCCAAATTATAGAAAATATAGGAGAATAGATACACGGATTAATTCACAGGGATTCAACAAGCAAAATCCAGAATATGGGAAACTACACGACAACTAATTCAGTTTCTTCAAAAATGGAAATGCAAGGGGAAAAAATGGAGAGGAAGAAACATTAAAAGGAATTTAAGATTTATATCAACTAAATGCAAGTATATAAAGCTTACCTTGATACTTTTTCAAGCAAATCCAACTATAAACAATTTTGAGGCAATCAAGGAAATTTGATCTCTAACTGGATAATTTAATATTATGGAATTATTACAAAATTTTTCAGGAATGATAATGTAATTGTTTTGTGAGCCCCTATTTTTTAGAGATATAGATGAAATATTTATGGATTAAATAATTTAGGGGGTTGCAAAGATAAGAATGAGAATATGGATGAAATAAATTGAACATAGAGTTGGGTTACAAATACAATGGACATTAATTATACTCTATTTTTGTGTGCACACTTAAAATTTTCACTTAGAAAATGGTTTAAAAAACAAGCTTCAGGTAATAAATGAAATAATTTTTTAAATAATCCATTGCAATATAAAATATGCAGTAATCTCATTATTTACATAGCTCAGGAGGAATGATTTAATAACCTGGCCTTATAAGGATTAGAAAAAGTGATTAGAAAAGAAGTTATGCCTGAGAAAGGTTTGTAAAACAGTAGTAGTTTTGTTAAGTGGACAAGAAAGGAAAAGACATTCCACACAGACTTCCTCTCAAGCTTGGTGTTTGGTTGGTGTTGTCTCTATTCGGGGCCCATCTACCTTGGCCACAGCATGTTCATCTACAACAAATGCAAGGTATTCTCATTTTGTAAACCCAAATGTCATAAAAACTTAAAAAGAATACAGGCTCGGCGCCTGTGTCTCAACAGGCTAAGGCGGCAGCCACGTACACCTGAGCTGGCGGGTTCGAATCCAGCCTGAGCCCGCTAAACAACAATGACAGCTGCAACCAAAAAATGGCCAGGCGTTGTGTCGGGTGCCTGTGGTCCCAGCTACTTGGGAGGCGGAGGCAGGAGACTTGCTTGAGCCCAGGAATTGGAGGTTGCTGTGAGCTGTGATGCCACAGCTCTCTATCCAGGGTGACAGCTTGAGGCTTTGTCTCAAAAAAAAAAAAGAATACAATCCTCACAAGGTCAGGTGAAGGACATTCCAGGCAAATAGAGCATATGCAAGACAAACACAACAGAGGCAGTGAGGCAGCATGTGGTGGTTAGAAATCAAAGCAGTCTGCTTTCAGAATAGAGAAAAAAAGGTAGAGTCCAGGAATAAGACAGAAGTAGGCACTGTGATAAAAGGCCTTTCATCCCAATAGTTTTCTCTCAGGTTTCATCTCTACAGCTTTATAAGTAAAGCTTTCGTAAGTCTTATTCTGGAAGGGTGTGGTCCATGATCTCTGCCTTTTGGTATTCACACACCTGTGATCCTCTCCCACACTACACCAGAGGTGGTCTGTTCTAGTATGCTGCAAAAGAGATGCTCTGAACTCTGGTGGGGGACATTGACAAAGGGGGGGGGCACAGGGAAATCTCTGTTATCTTCCGCTGAATTCTGTTGTGAACTTAAAACTACTCTAAAAATAGTCTGTTAAAAAAGAGGGGGATGGTATGTCACTTCCAAAATAGGTTAAAAAAGACTCTAAGGCTGGGCACAGGGGCTCAAGCCTGTAAGCCTAGTACTCTGGGAGGCCGAAGCAGGAGGATCACTTGATCTTAGGAGTTTGAGACCAGCCTGAGCAAGAGCAAGATCCCATCTTTACAAAAAACGGAAAAATGAGCAAGATGCAGTGGCATGTGCCTGTAGTCCCAGCTACTCAGGAGGCTTAAGGGAAGAGGATTACTTGAGCCCAAGAGTTTGAGGATACAGTGAGATACAGTTATATCACTGTACTCTAGCTGGAGTGACAGAGCTAGACTCTGTCTCAAAAGAAAGAAAAAAAATAAGACAAATGACCCTAGCTTTTATCTTGAGTATCTTTCTCTCATATCTTTCAAGCTCTAGGAAATACAAATGCATGAAAATAGAATTAAAACAAACCCATGAAACTCCTTGCATCCCCCATCCACCTTCAGAAATTATCAGTATTTTGTTAATGTTGTTTCATCTATCTCCTCCCACTCTTTCTTCTCCTCCCCATTATCAATGGAGTATTTTAAAGCAAATCCCAGGCATCACGTTAAAGTCATGCACTTCATGACATTTTGATGACAGCCAAATATAACAGTGGTTCCTAAGATTATGATATGGTATTTTTATGGTGCATTTTCTATGTTTAGAAATGTTTAGATACATAAAGACTTAACCATATGTTACAATTGTCTACAATATTCAAGATGGTAACATGCTGACAGTTTTGTAGCCTAGAGCAACAGGCTGAACCCATACAGCCTAGATGTGTACGGCTGTCCATCTGGGTTTGTTAATGCCCTCTGTGATCACACAACAATGAAAGAACCTAACACCGCATTTCTTTCTTTCTTGTTTTTTTGAGACAAAAATCTCACTCAATCACCCTTGGAAGAGTGCCATAGCATTGTAGTTCACAGCAACCTCAAACTCTTTGGGCTCAAGCGATCCTCTTGCCTCAGCCTCCCAGGTAGCTGGGATTAGAGGCGCCTGCTACAATGCCTGGCTTTTTTTTAGAGACAGGGTCTCTCTCTTAACTCCTGAGCTCAGGCAATCTACTCACCTCAGCCTCCCAGAGTGCAGGGATTACAGGTGTGAGCCACCGTGCCAGCACTTTTCTCAGAACATATCTCCTTTGTTAAGTGATTCATGACTGTATTTCACCCACACTTGAATACTTAACAGACTTAAGATCTGAGAGCTACAGTTTAAGAAACAATAAAAAAGAAAATTAAAAAAAGAATATTTGACAAGATCTATAACTTTATCATGTGATAAAATGACCAGTTCCTTAATATTGTCTAATATCCAGTCAATATTGAAATTTCCCTAATTATCCTCTTATTTGATGTTAGTATTATACTTAGGAGTTTTCTTCTTTTTTTCCTGTCCTTCCTTTTGCTTACATGGTCAAATTTCTTTTTTGTTCCTTTGCCCTATTGCAGAGGACTGGATACCATGCTTGCAAAGGACGGTTACTGATTCTTATCACATTAAAAGGAAATGCTGAGAATAGGACAGTCTCCTGGCAAGCCAAGAGACATTTCCTGACTTGAGGGCAATCCCCTAAGCAACTCAGTGTTCCAGAATGAGATAAGGTCAGTCACTCACTAGTAAGCATGTGTTAAATACTGATGCTTAGTAGTTCTTCATGAGGACTGTGGGGAAAGAATACGTGAAGAGAGCACGTGGCAATCCTTATGCAGGCAGCCCTCATGTATAATTACCTGAACTCTCCACACCTGTTGTGTATAACCTTAATAAATAGCCATTGCGGAGGGGGCTCTGGGCTACCCTGTAACTAAGGTTAGCCCACCTCCCGCAAACTTGTACTTTTAATCCGTGTCACGCCTGGTTCCTTCCTGTGGTGACGGAGACCAGGCCATAGGGGTCCTGACACCCTGTCATTTTGGAAATTCTTCTATAGGGTCTACTATGTGTGTCCCCATTGCGACATAGTTAAACTTCTATTTCTCTATTTTCTCTATACATGTACATGTGTTTACGTGGTTTCCATTTTTTGCCTTCACAAAATTAAAAAGGCTTAAAATTTAATAACAATCACAATGTTTAAAATAAGGACTAGAAACAAAAACCTTGTAAAGAACAAATAAAGATTCATTCAGAAAAGAAATCAGATTATTACTGCAATGAAATATTGAGCAATAATAATAATAATGCAAAAAAAGTAACATTCACATTGTCAGATAAAAGTATGTCTATCATAGAATGCTTTGACTTTGAGGTTCAGTATGGAGTCATCAGTTAACTTTTTCCCCCCCAAAGTCTCAAAAAATAGACAACTAGTATTTATAAATAAAAATAGAAGATAATTTCAAAAAATAGATCATGCCAAATCTTATAGACAACAGAAAAAAGAAGAAATAGTTCAAAATCATTCTACTTCATCTGGATATACCTGATATTAAAGTTGGAAAAAAAATTATAAAGGGAAATAACAAACATATTTCACTTATAAATGAAGATGCAATATCTAAATAACATATTAACAAGTTGAATTAAAAATTATTGTTCAAATAATGTACTTTGGTCAAAATTAAATCCAATTTATGTGAGAATCAGTCGCTATTTTTTTTTCCTTTTCCTTTCCCCCACCCCTCCCTCCTCTCTCTCTGCTCTCCCCCTTTTTCACCCCCTACCGTGTCATTAATTGTCCTCACATCAAAGTTGAATACACAGGATTCATGCTTCTCCATCCCTGAGATACTTCATTAAGAATAATGTGTTCCCGAGGAGACACCTGTGCCTTGGTGTCTCCTTCACTTTACACTTAGGACTAAATGTGGAACCCCCATTTCCTATGCCTAGGTCAATTTCTTGTGAATTTCCTAGGCCTCAATTCCATGAATGGACTATATCCATTCATTAATACATTCATTCACCTTGCCCCCTGCGGATGGGACTGTATTCATTCGTTTCCTGGCCAAGGAACCTATATACCTATATATACCCTGAGACTAAAGGAGGAGATGGGGAAAGACCGGGAGAGAAACAGACAGAGCTTCTTTCTCCCCACTTGAATTCTCTCCCTCTACCAGGAGCTTTAGCGTTTTCTGTATTCTTTTCTGTAAATAAATTCTGTCTTACTACTGGGGGGGTGGGGTGGGGGGAATAATATAATGAAGAATAATAAAATACATGTATTTAAAAAAAAAAAAAGACTACTAGGGAGGCTGAGGCAGGAGAATTAAGCCCAAGAGCTGGAGGTTGCTGTGAGCAGTGTGACGCCACGGCACTCTACCCAGGGCGATAAAGTGAGACTCTGTCTCTAAAAAAAAAAAAAAAAAAGAATAATGTGTTCCACTTCCATCCAGGTTAATACAAACGCTGCAAAATCTCCATTTTTTTTAATGGCTGAATAGTATTCCTGAATAGTATACATATGCCACAGCTTGCCAATCCACTCCTGGGTTGAGGAGTATTTAGGCTGTTTCCACATTTTAGCGATTGCAAATTGAGCTGCGATAAATAGTCTAGTGCAAGTGTTTTTATAATAAAAAGGGTTTTTTTTCCTTCTGGATAGATGCCCTGTTAATGGGATTGCAGGATCAAATGGGAGGTCTAGCTTGAGTTCTTTGAGGTTTCTCCATACTTCCTTCCAAAAAGGTTATATTAGTCCCACCAGCAGTGTAAAAGTGTTCCTTTATCTCCACATCCACGCCAGCATCTGCAGTTTTGAGATTTTCTGATATGGGCCATTCTCGCTGGGGTTAGATGATATCTCAGGGTGATTTTAATTTGCATTTCTCTAATAATTAGGGATGATGAGCATTTTTTCATATGTTTGCTAGCCATTCGTCTGTCTTCTTTAGAGAAGGTTCTATTCATCTCTCTTCCCCAATGATGTATGGGATAGTTGGCTTTTTCCATGGGGATTAATTTAAGTTCTCTATAGATCCCAGTTATTAAGCTTTTGTCTGATTCAAAATGTGCAAATATCCTTTCCCATTGGGTAGGTTGTCTTTTGCTTTGGTTGTTGTCTCCTTAGCTGTACAGATGCTTTTCAGTTTAATTAAGTCCCATTTGTTTATTATTGCTGTTGTTGTTATTGCCATGGCAGTCTTCTAAGTCTTTCCCCAGGCTGATATCTTCCAGTGTTTTCCCAATGCTTTCTTTGAGGATTTTTAGTGTTTCATATTAAAAGTTTTATTAGAAATATTTTATGGGTGTTCCACTGCATCAATCAGAACATATGTACTATCTCAGTACAAGAGATCCTAAGAGTGGTCAGTAGGTTCAGGAATTATCAGCTACGTTCATTATGAAGTGTCCCATCAATCTTTCACCTAAATATTTTGCAGATATTAATGACTGACAACTTAAAAATGATACCTTAGGGACAGGTGCAGGATTACAGGGACTTCTGTTGACCTTTGTACTGAAGATTATAGCCAAAGCAATTTGACAGCAAAAAACAAATAGAAAATTAAGAACTAAAACTGTTTTTATTCACAGATAATAGAAAATCCCCCCAAATTCAGTGAAAAACTACTAGAATAAACAAATTCAATAAGGTCACAGGATACAAGAGCAATATGCCAAATCAATTGTATTTCTACACATTTACAGCAAACAATTTCAAAATGAAATTAAGAAAACAATTCCATTCTCAATAGCATCTAAAAGAATAAAATAATTAAGATTTAAGTAAATGGAAAGACATCCTTGTTCATAGACTGAAAGACTTAGTATCTTATGATTATGACAGCACAAGACAGCATCACCACCCAAATTGATCTACGGATTCAATATCATCACTATCAAAATCCCAGATAGCTTTTTTGCAGATTGACAAACTAATCCTGAAATTCTTACAGAATTGCAAAAAACCAAGAAAAGTCAAACAATCTTAAAAAAAAAAAAAAAAAAAAAGGACAGGTTTCCCCTTTCCTAATTTCAAAACTCACTACAAAGCTGCAATCATCAAGACAGTGTAGAACTGGCATAAGAACTGACTTATAGAGCAAAGAAATAGAATTAAAAGTGGAGAAATAAACTCAAACATCCATGGCCGTTTGATTTTTGGAAAAAGTGGCACGACAATTAAATGGGAAAATAGTCTTTTCAACAAAAGGTGACAAAACAACTATCCACATGCAAAAGGATAATTTAGACGCTGACCTCACACCATACACCAAACATTAACTCGAAATGAATGACAGACTTAAATTTAAAAGCTAAAATTAAAAAACTTTTAGATGTGAGTAAATCTTTCACACCTTGAGTTAAATAATGATTTCTTAGATTCAACTCCAAAAGTACAAGCAAAAAATGAAATAAATTGGTAAATTAGATGTCATCAAAATTAAAAACTATCATTTTTCTTCAAAAATAAATTCTCATATTATCAATTAAAATTTAATATCACAAAGTTTCTACTTGCCTGATTTTATAACTATCTGTTGCACTGAAAATCTTGATTCCTAAAGTTGATATAGTTACATGTTTTATCTTTTTATAAATAATGGAAAAATAACAATACCAATATTATCAATAATAAGGTAACCAAATATAATTTCTTTGCCACTCCTCTCTTCTAGGATAGAGTCAAAATACAGTAGAATATACAACCTAAATACTGTAATTTTAAGATGCTAAAACCAGCCTGGGTAACACAGCAGGACCCTGTCTCTAAAACTAAAAATAAAATTTAGAAAATAATACTAAAAAAAAATTCTTTGTGTGATTATGCCATGAACTTACTATAGCTGGGCTTGTTCTCAATTTTTGAGGATTGTTTTGTTTTTTCCTTCTTGATCTAATTTTGTTTCATAATTACATAAGACTTATATAGTTCCAAACTATTAGTACAAACAAGGAACATGCAAGTAAATCTTAACTTCCATTTCTATCCCCTCTACTTCTCACTATAAGTAAACACATGTATTAGTTTTTTTTGTTTATCTTTCCATTGTTCTTTGAGAGCATAAGGAAATATACATACATACTCATATTTCCCTCATTCCTTACATAAAAAATAGCACACTGTACACTCTGTCCCTACATATTAGTCTTTAACATAACACCATATCTTGGAGATCATTCCATGGCAGAGTATAAGTACCTTCCTCAATCCTTTTTATAGTTGCAGAGTATTAATTCTTTCTGTAGCTGTACCCTAGTTGGTTCAATCAGGCTCCTCTAATGGACATTTGAATTGTTTTTAGTTTTGCTATTATGAAGAACTGTTTTAATAAACAACCTTATATTGTGTACTTTTTTGCCAGTGAATTTGTGGGATAGAACCCTAGAAATGGAATTGCAGATCAGAGGCAAATGCATACATAATTTTGCTAATTTTTGTTTTGTTTTTTAAATAGAGATAGGGTCTCGCTTTGTCACCCAAGCTGGAGTGCAGTAACTCACTGCAGCCTCAAACTTCTGGGCTCACGTGATCATTCTACCTCAGTTTCCAAGTTGCTGGGACTATAGGTACACACCAGCATGGCACAATACTGCTAACTTCTCCATAGGGGCCGTATCATTTGTAATAATCTTTTACCTATTTCTTCTCTCCCACTCTTGTTTACCTACAACTTACTCTCCCTTATCTTTTTTTTTTTTGAGACAGAGTCTCAATATGTTGCCCTCGGAAGAGTGCAGTGGTATCACAGCTCACAACAACCTCAAACTCTTGACTTAAATGATTCTCTTTCCTCAGCCTCCCAAGTAGCTGGGACTACAAGAGCCCACTGCAACACCCAGCTTTGTTGTTGTTGTTGTCATTGTTGTTTAGCTGGCCCAGGCTGGGTTCAAATCCGCCAGCCTCGGTGCATGTGGCTGGCACTGTAACCACTGTGCTACAAGCACCAAGCCTCTCCTTTATATCTTATAAAAACTTACAAAATACAAATTGAGTCATATTACTGACCTGCTTAAAATCATTCAGTAGCTTCCCACTGCATCTAGAAAAAAATCCAATCTCTTCACAGTATCAATTAAAACTTAGATCATGTGGATCTTGCTTCTGTATCAAGTTAGGATTAGGTTTAGCTATGAGCAACAGAGGCCTAAAATTACAGTAACTTAAGGCAAAAGTTTACTTCTCTGACAAATAAGTCTGGAAAAACACTGTGCAAGGCTGGCATTGTGGTTCAGTTTCAAGAACTCCTCAGGGCACAAGCTCCTCCCAGACCATGCTCTGCCATCCCTAGAACCTGATCCTCATCCCCGTGACCTAAGAGAACAACAAAAGGACCAGTCATCATATCAACGTTCCAGGCAGCAAAGTTGGAAGAAGGGATTAAGAGTACATGACAGCTGGGTTTTTTTTTTTTTTTTTTTTTTTTGGCCGGGGCTGGGTTTGAACCCTTCACCTCCGGCACATGGGACCAGCGCCCTACTCACTGAGCCACAGGTGCTGCCCTGTGACAGCTGGTTTTTAAGGAAAATTCTTGGAAGCTCTCTACATGACACTTTCACTCTTATCCCATGAGTCATAACTTATTCGTATGACTATACCTACTTATAAGAAAGGCTAGAAAGGCTTGGTGCCTGCCACATACACTAACGCTGGCGGGTTCAAACCCACCCCTGCCAAACAATGACAACTACAACCGGGCCTGCCAAACAATAATGACAACTACAACCAAACATAGCCGGGTGCCTGTAGTCCCAGCTACTTGGGAGGCTGAGGCAAGAGAATCACTTAAGCCCATGAGTTTCAGGTTGCTGTGAGCTGTGTCACCACACCACTCTACTCAGAGAGATATAATGAGACTCTGTTTCAAAAACAAACAAACAAAAAGCTGGAAAACATCATCTTTATTCATGGCAGCCAGGTTCCTAGCCAAAAATTGGGAGATACTATACCATGGAAGAAGTCTTTGCTGCACAACCTCTTCAATTTCATCTCATACTACCTCATACGCCCTTATTCACTATTTCAGCCACAGAGACTTTATTTCTCACAGAAGCCAAGCTCTCAAGGCCTTTCTTCTTGTCATTTTACCTGCCTAGCACACTCTTCCTCAGATCTTCACATAGTTTCCTGCTCATCGTTTAGGACTCAGCTCAAATATCATATCCTCAAAGAAAACATCTTTGACTACTGTATATAAAGCAGGCCCCAGTACAGTCACTCTTTTTCATATTGTGCTGCCTTATTTTCTTCATAGCATTTGTCTCCATCTGAAATTATTTATCTTTTGTCTTTCCTTCTCTTGAATATAATTTCCATAGGACAGGGACCTTTTTGTGTTCTTCACTCCTATATCCCTATTACTCAATCTAAGCATAAGAAGTTAAATATCAGTTGAAGGAAGGAATACCTGACTCCAAAGCACATGCTTTTCTACTATCTCTGCAGCTCCTACTATATTTGAAATAATATCAGAAGTTTTGAGAATGGTAGCCAATTAAATACTTTCTTTCAAACAAGATTTTTAAAAACACTGTTTCTAAAGTAAAATAAAAAGCTTATGCTCTTGGCTTGATGCCTGTGGCTCAAGCAGCTAAGGCGCCAGCCACATACACTGGAGCTGGCAGGTTCGAATCCAGCCCGGGCTCGCCAAACAATAACAACAACTGCAACCAGAAAAATAGCCAGGCGTTGTGGCAGGCCCCTATAGTCCCAGCTACTTGGGAGGTGGAGGCAGGAGAATCGCTTGAGCCCAGGAGTTGGAGGTTGCAGTGATCTGTGATGCCACGGCACTCGACCCAGGGTGACAGCTTGAGGCTCTGTCTCAAAAAAACAAAAAAAATCTTATGCTCGGTAAAGAGGAATTTACATATAACATCACAGGCAAGTCTCTTTCAAGTTGCATGATCTCACAGTTTTTATCTGTAAAGTGGAAGAACTGGTTAAAATTCATTTACTGTAGAGATACTTACAAAACACTGTGCTAAACATGTGCTCTAGTGCTGTGCCTCGTTAGCACTGTGCTAACTATGAAAGTTAAACAAAATAACCTCTGGCCTCAAAAGGGGCTCATAAGTGCCTTTCAACTCTACAATTTGTATGATTCTGTATAATTGTTGGTTTGTACTCTTTATGGTAGAGAAAAAGCTTACCACTTCCCACTACTGAAATACTAATTGAAATAAACACACTGCTTCATCTTAAAAGTAAACATTTAATTCAATATTGCAACAGAAGTTGGAAAGTATTAAAAACAGAAGCATGTTAGTGGTAAAATCTATATTCTTAATCTTTAGTTTCTTTTTGAGGAGATTTTGACTGTCAGTTATCTACAGGAAAGTGAAACTAGGAAAATGTCTTTAGAAGACAGAATTCTTTGTGAATTCAAGTTTAAAATGCTTAAAAGGGATTAATAGTTTTAAAGACCAAATGAGAAACACTCAAAATTAGACACACCTCATTTAAGTCCTAAAAGTTTGACATAATAAACATTATATATATTTACATTTTTAAAAGATGACCAACAAATTAACAATTCAACATTTTCTTTTCTTTTTTTTTTTTGAGTCAAGAGTCTCACTGTATTGCCCAGGCCAGAATGCCGTGGTGTCAGCATACCTCACATCAACCTCAGATTCCTAGATAATAATCCTCCTGCCTCAGCCTCCCAGAGTGCTAGGATTACAGGAATGAGCCACCATGCCCGGCCATACAGACAGCATTTTCCAAAGAGTGGCATGCCTGATAATCACAACTATGACAACCACCTCACAGTGGTTCTTCAATTGCATTCTTTGTTCTTCTAGATCCTCTTGGCTTCCCTCCCAGCAAATCCAAAGGCACAGTGGAAAAAACAGATGCAGAGATAGATGCCCATTTCTCCTGAAGTCTCTTTCAAAATAGCAATTAGGCGAATCATCAATGAGAAAAGAGCATACTACATATAATCCATAACTTACAGTCCACACAAGGCCTCAGTCAATTTGAGAAATTGCCAGTTCTGTCAAATATGCTAACACTCCAGTAAGATATTTATGACACAGAATCTGAAAAAAAATTAAAAATTAGATTATAATGATAAAGCAATTTGCTATTTAAATGATCAGTAGTACATTGGCCTAATTTTTCAATTTAGTTCATGCTTAACACATGCAATACATTATCATTTTTATGTTTTCTATTCTTTTTCTTTGCCTTTTTGTTTTTCAATGCTGGCCTCTTCCCATCAAAATTATTTCCCAACCTACTATTGTACTGTGACTCCCAGTTTGAAAAGCATGAGCATAATTCTTGAAGATCAAGTATGGACTTCCTGGGACCTAAGAGATGAGTTCAAATCTTAACTCTTCATTTTACCAGGTATCTTCCTTGTCACTTAAACCTATCTTGGGGCTCGGCACCTGTGGCTCAACGAGCTAAGTTGCCAGCCACTTACACCTGAGCTGGTGGGTTCGAATCCAGCCTGGGCCCGCCAAACAACAATGACGGCTGCAACCCAAAAATGGCCGGGCATTGTGGCGGGTGCCTTTAGTCCCAGCTACTTGGGAGGCGGAGGCAAGAGACTCACTTGAGCCCAGGAACTGGAGGTTGCTGTGAGCTGTGATGCCACAGCACTCTATCCAGGGTGACAGCTTGAGGCTCTGTAAAAAAACCTATCTTGGTCTCAGCTTCCGTGTTTTAAAATAAACTGTGGATAAAAACAGCTAACTACAAGGTTGCTTTAAAGATTAGAATTAAGATCTATTAAACTTCTAGTACAGTGACAGGAGCATAGGAAACATTCACTGAGTGTATATTGTAGCTGTGTATTTTTTTTTTTTTTGAGACAGAGCCTCAAGCTGTCACCCTGGATAGAGTGCTGTGGCATCACAGCTCAGAGCAACCTCCAATTCCTGGGCTCAAGCGAGTCTCTTGCCTCCGCCTCCCAAGTAGATGGGACTACAGGTGCCCACCACAGCGGCCATTTTTTGGTTGCAGCCGTCATTGCTGTTT
>CAUYON010200987.1:0-50142 GCA_963573935.1 Arctocebus calabarensis | reverse complement strand
AAGAGTGTTCCCCGCACTTTCTTCTAGAATTTTTATAGTTTCATGTCTTATGTTTAAATCTTTAATCCAGTGTGAGTCTATCTTCATTAGTGGTGACAGGTGTGGGTTCAATTTCAGTCTTCTACAGGTCGCCAGCCAGGTTCCCCAGCACCATTTGTTAAATAGGGAGTCTTTTCCCCATTGAATGTTTTTAACTGGCTTGTCAAAGATCAAATAGCAGTAAGTATTTATCTCTTGGTTCTCTATTCTGTTCCAGACATCCACCTCTCTGTTTTTGTGCCAGTACCATGCTGTTTTGATCACTGTTGATTTATAGTATAGTCTCAGGTCTGGTAGCGTGATCTCTCATGCTTTGTTTTTATTTGTAAGTAGTGTCTTGGCTATTCGAGGTTTTTCTGGTTCCATATAAAACGAAGCAATATTTTTCAAGGTCTTTAAAATATGACAATGGAGCTTTAATAGGCATTGCATTAAAACTTTATATTGCTTTGGGAAGTATGGATATTTAACAATATTTTTTCTTCTGTTGGTTCTTCTTCATGTGTGCTTTCTTCTCGTTCACTTCTTTGTGCCTCTGTTTCCTTCTTTGTTTCAGATTACCTTGTCTTGGAGTATATGTGATGAAGAGACATCTTATGGAAAATGCTTTAACCACAAATTCAAGTGCTAAAATAAACCTAGCACTATTAAAGTTATTTCTCCTTGAGTGAGATTAGTTTGTATCTTATAAGGAATTTATCCACTTAATCTGAATTGTTTAGTTTATCAGAATAAATTGTTTGTTACAATCTCTTACTATCTTGTTATTATCTATAGAATCTCTGGCAACATCACTGCTCTCATTCTTAATATTAGTCATTTATGTCTGTTCTTTTCATTCCTGATCAGTCTAGCTAGAAGTTTATCAACTTTCCTGATCTTCCAAAAGAGCTATCTTCTGGTTTCTTTAATTTTTCTTGATTATTTTTGTTTTCCATTTAATTAATTTCTCTCTTATTTTTCTTATTTAATTTCTTCTGTTTACTTTAGTTTGCTATTCTTTTTTCTAATTTGTTATGATGGAAACTGAAGTAGTTGATTTGGAAACTTTCAGTTTTTAAACATAGCATTTAGTGCTGTGCTTCTCCCTCTAATATTAGTTTAGCTGTATCACACACATTTTCATATGCTGTATTTTTGCTTTCATTTAGTTCAAAGTACTTCCTAATTTTCCTTTTGACTTCATCTTGACCTATGAGTTATTTATAAGTATATAATTTTTAGTTTCCATTTTCAGAAATTTTCCAGATATCTTTCTGTTGTTGATTTCTAATTCAATTCCATTATGATCTGACAGCATATTTTTAAGATGTAAATATTTTAAAATTTATTGAGACATCTTATGGCCCTACATAGGTAAAAGTTACATATGTACTTGAAAATAATGTGTATTTTACTCTTGTTGAATTCTATAAATATAAATTAGACCAAATGACTAAAAGTTTTGCTCAAGTCTTGTATACCTTCTTGTATTCTTGCCCAGTCCTGGAGCTGTCCAGGCTCCAGAAAGTACATTTCCTTTGGTAAGTCTACCTAGATTGCTGGGATACCCTTGAGGCTTTGATGGCTTCTTGTGGAATAGTAGGAACTCTCCTTTTGAACTTTAGTGCTAAAATGGGTCATCCAGAACCTTATTGGGACCTCCAGTTAGAGCCAAAGAAATTTTTTTCTCAAGTATTGAACTTTAAAGCATTAATTTATGAGTAAAACTATCTAGGAGTCTGATTCAGTCTCATGAATCAGTAAAATATAAGCCTTCAGTGTGATCAGGCTCTAGAAGTTATTTTAAAATAAAAGAATATCTCAGACAGTGGAAAGAGGGTAAGGGAACTTGAAACTGCATTGTCACATCAGACACAATGTTTTTACTTAGCCTGTGTACTTAATCAGAGTATGTTGAGTTGGGGCAACTGGTGAAGATTAAAAGAGACTAAAATCATAACCTTGGGATGCCTCTTGTTACCATCACTGCTTTTATAGCACACTTACAGTCTATATTAATGAAGGTTCATTGTCCAAAAGGAGGACATGGTTCCACTGCTCCCTGTGCACTTGGTAGTAGAGGAGATAGATTAACCAGAGTTTGCCTGGAGATGGAGGAAGAGAAAGGTAAAAGAGTGGAACCTGACAAAATATTAGGGAACCAAATATATCCATAGATTAATAAGGTTCATTGTCCAAAAGGACACGGTTCCACTGCTCCCTGTGCACTTGGTAGTAGAGGAGATAAATTAACCAGAGTTTGCCTGGAGATGGAGGAAGAGAAAGGTAAAAGAGTGGAACCTGACAAAATATTAGGGAACAAAATATATCCATAGAACTGAGTATGTTAAATTTGGAGGGAAGCACTGCATTTCCTCAAAGCAGGTTACTACACTGTCAAAAGAACTTGAAAAATATATATTATGTCCAGAGGATAAAAATCCTATGGTTCCTCAAGAAATGGATGGTGAAAAGTTTACCAACACTATCAGGAAAGCCTTGTTCCCACTCTTTGACTTCAACCATGGAATTTCTTTTTCTCTGTGGAGCAGTGCAGTGTAGTGGTTGATAGCTTGAGATCTGGAGCCAGAAGCTTGAGTTTGAATCCTGACAGAACTACTTATTGACTGTATGACCTTGAATAAGCCTCTTATTTCTTCTACATGCCTCAGTTTTCTCATCTATATAATGAAGGTTAAAAATTGTTTCTACCTAACAGAGCTGCTGTGAAGGGGCACTGCCTGTATAGTGGCTACCTGGCCCAGAGTAAGTGCTCAATAAATGTTAGCTTTTGTTCCTCACTGCCACTTTCATTACTCCTATGTATCAAGAGAAAGGATTGCCCAGTCAGTGACCCTGGAGGTTCTATGTGGTTGCCAAGCAACAAGCTATCAGGGACAAGTGGCTGCCCCTCCTTCAGCAGAAGGAGCTATACAGGATTTCAACTTGTTCTGGGGCACTGGCTACTAGTAGCTGACATTCCAAGAGTGCTCCCTCCTGAGCCTCATTATTTAGAAAGCAAGCTCTCATTCTTGCCCTATAAAAAGGGACCCTTTCCTGGATTCTGCATGCTTCTTGGTGGAAGGGATGAAATGGCAGGACTTCATATTTCATCTTACTGACTGAATTTCTCCAGTGAAGACTGCTCTGTGCCTGTACTATGTGTCATGATATTTACTTTCACCTACCCCTCCACATACTTCTCTACACTATTTCACTCCTCTTCATCTTTATCCTTTCAAAACATGCCTCTTCTCCCCTGTTGCCCTGGGTAAGTCCTCTGCTTCCTTTGATCTGAGTATGCTCTCTCGCCCACAAAGTCATCTGTTTCTGGGGTTTCAGACATCGCCTTTGGGCCCAGGACTGTTGTCCACACCTGCCCTAACATGCTAGTTCTGGATGAGAGTCATCATTTGGACTTGGCATCTTAAATCCTTAAATTACTTAAAAATTGAATTAATTTCAAAACACAGAGAAAGAAAAAAAAAAAACTTCTTGCTCCTCCTATATTCATTAATTTGGTAACTCATACTGTCATTTATCTTGTCACCTAGTAAAAAATTCTAAGGTTCACCTAGACTCCATCCTCATGGCAAGTCAGTTGGCACAAGCCTCCTAGAATCACACTGTATTTCGTCCACCTCCTTTGTGGCTCAGTGCCTCTTCTCTACTGGGTTTCATTTTCCATTCCACCTTGCACATCCTGCCCAATTAATTTTTCTTCCCTGTTCAAATACCTTCAGTGCCTCCCCATTATCTAAATATGCTGGAACTTCTCACTGTGGCATTTGAAGCTCTTCACAAATAGTCCATTTCCAACATTCTTTTGCTACTGCTCTACTGTCTATACTTCATGTCCAGTCATCTGGGTAACTCGTACTTCCTTGTATTTTCTGCCTTCCATGGTGCTCTCCATGATACCTCCTTTACTTCAAACATCTTCCCAAACTACTTCCACCTGTCAAAATCCTGCACATCTTCCAAGTGCATCTCAGATGCTCATCTCCCATGAAGGCTTCCTGTGAGCGTCACCATTCACATCCTCAGCGCATGTATTGCATTATCATCACACAAATATCCATCTGATTCTCCTGATGCTCTTGAAGGTAACAACCACTGGTTAGAAGCATTTTACATACTGGTCCTCAGAATTATGTTTATTGATTGAATTATGAATGGGGTGATTTACCCAAAGAAAAGACTTAGAGGACAGGGGACTGGCTTCATGTTCTTGGAGGGCTGTTTGCCATGGAAAATCAGAATGTCTCAGGAAAACAGAGCTCAGGCCATCATCCCTGTCTCTTACAGGTGTCCAGGGTACTTACACAGTGAGCAATACCTCTGGGCATATATCTATGAGCTTTCTAGCACTCATCTAGGGTTTGGGAAATTCACCACTTCCTGCCTTGACTCTCCTGCCCTCATCCCTCTGGGGCTATAAGTGACAGGTCCACATACACTTGCTGTGCAGTGCACTCAGAAAAATACATATTGGACTTTACTGCCATCTAGTGAAGGAAGTATGGTTCCACCACCTGCTAATGTGAAGCAGATCCTGTTCTCTCTCTAGAAAGTGACTACAGGAATCCAGACCCGGCCAAATCAAACCTTGTTAGGGTAGACACATGTGTGGGGTAGAGCGAGGTGGGGGTGAGATGAATGTTCTATACAGAGCAGTTCACATCCCTAAATGGTAGTCTAGAATGGCAAGACCCATATTCTTCTAGATCCTCCCTTATCTCTAGTGAAGAAGTACTCCTACTGGGATGATGACAAGCCCTTATTTTTAGAAAACTTGGTAGGAATCTATAAAATTCCCAGAGCTTATAATCAGAAGCATCTTTTAAGGAAACCATAGGGCATTCCTAGAGTCTTAAGAAGAACTTGGCCATTATTTTAGAAGTGGTGATCTCCATGAGGCAATGGCACAAATGCTCAGGCTCTGTCATGTGCATGACTATGTGCAAGTCACTCAACCTCTCTGTCCCTTGGTTTTCTCATTTTTCAATGGGTTCATTGAGTTCTTAAGAGGTACAAATGAGATTATTATTGACAAATGCTTAGCCATCACCTGATGCTCAGCAACCATGGAATAAATACTAGATGATGATATTATTACTATTTTTTTCCAGTGTTCCAGAGCACAATTCTGCCTACAAAACTCATAAAACTCAGGCCCTGGATATGAATACATCACATCATGGTTAGATCTCATACACATTGGAAGTTACCCCACAGTCTAGCTTGGATCCAGTGCTTCCCTTTCTTCCACTAGACAGTGGGGGTAGGTAAAAGGCTCACACCCCAGACTCCAGGCTGCTGAAAGACACATCAGCTCTTCCTACCTGTCTGAGGTACAGGATTCCTGGGCTATTTCTGTGAGGTTTTCTACTACATCTAGATTATCACAATGTGGACTCTTTGACCCTAGCTCACCCTCTTTGGGGGCTGAAAGCCTAATGCCTTGTTTAGCTTCTTGGTGTCTCCAGTTTTTAGGAAATTAGGGAAGTCCTGGGATAATCCTGGACCAAAGCCCATCTGATAAGCCTGGGTATTTCTCAGTGCTGCATTTCATGTATACTTTCAGCCAGAACTGATTACAAGGCTCATCAAATGACTAAGCCCACTCGCTAAGCAGTATGTTTTCAGCTCCCCCACCCTGTGGCCCAAGCTTTGCTAGAGGGCACTCTCTCCATCCAAGTAATCTGTGGAAAATATTTTAACAACTCAAGCAAGGCTCTCTAATGAGTTCCAATAATGGTGTTCTAGAGCAAGCTTAGGCCAGCTCTCAAGAACCTGTTAGAGGTGCCTCTTCCTAACTCCATGTCTGGTAACATCACATCAATGACTTGAAATCAGCTATGATGGAATCATTCACACCACAGAAATCAGTGAATGCTACAAAGCATTTACCCTGAAGAGCCAACTGTTAAACACATATCAGACACACAACTGGCTCCAATCTTTAATTCCAAGCAAAACATCACATTTAAACCACTACTTACACAACCACTCAACAAGAGGAAAATAAAGACGAACTGAAAGTCTTATTTATTTTCAGATGTATATAACAGAGACTGTAGCTTGTGAAAGACAGAGTAGTAAATGACAAGTCATGATTTTATCTTTAGTTGTTAAATAAGTCCCAAATATTCAATGTTGATAAAATCATTTGCAATAAGATACTCATTTATTGGCAGGTTTTGAATTCTTTTACTTAGCATGCAAAAGAGCTATATGATTAACCACACTCTTGCATTGGGAAAAACACTAAATGAAGGTATTGGGCAATAAACCTAGAAACATAAGGAAAAACACAACTTAAAATTTTAAGGTATTTTCTGTTTCTTACTCTTTCAACATAATTTGAACTATGTCTTAATCCTAACACTAGCATGTCCATTACAGTACTTTCTAGTGTCCTCTTCTCTGATAAAGTAGTACCAGTGGTTAGGAGGAAGTCTTTTCTCTGTAAGACTTATTCAAAATGAAATAAAAATATATCACTATATTTAGCTAGAAAACAAATGGAATGGCTAAATCAGTGAGTCCACTGCTTGTTCATACACTGAGCAGCAGACACCTGGAGCTCAGAGGCTGGAGGCAAGACTGTGTGGCTGTGAGGTAGGGGTGAAAGTGAGGGGCTCAATCACAGTGGACCTTGCCCTGGGCCACCCTGGAGCTAGACAAGTCTCCATTGCAAAGAGTCTGGAATGGTGAATGGGAACTGTTTTCCAAGTCACCCTTGGTCGCCTTCCAATACTTGCGAAAAGCCTTTTGAATAATAACAGCACCTCTTTCCTCTTCCTTTCTCTTGGTGGTAGTGACTATGGGTTCATATAACTGCTTGGAAGGATTGGCTTCCATGAACTTCTCCTCCATCATTGCTTTCATGCTATCCAGGCCATCGGAATCACCTAGTACCCTAGTGGTGAAAGCAAAGAGAACATCCATGCAGTGGAGGCGATCTCCACTCACCATGGGCAAGTCCATTATTAGAAATTGAAATTTATTTGGCTTTGCCACTCGCAAAGGCTCAGGTAGGGAATCAGCAAAGTCTGAGAGGGCAGAATATTTGATAAACTGGGTTGCTTCTGGGTCAAACTTTTCCCAGACTTCATAGAATATTTCGAAGTCGTCTTCTCCCAAAGGTTCCTCACTTTCTTCAGTGGCTGTATTGAAGTTCTCTAAAATCACAGCAATATACATGTTGACAACAATAAGAAAGGAGATAATGATATAACTGACAAAGTAGGTTATGGCTATGGCATAGAGGTGGCTACAGTTCTCTGAAGAGGAATCACAAGACTTTTCTGAGAGTATGGGCTTGAGGAGGGCATCCCAACCTGCTGATGTGGTTATCTGGAAGAGACAGAGCATGCTGCTGCCAAAAGTTTGGAAGTTGAAAATGTCATCCATTCCAGACTCTGGTTTCACTTTGGAAAAATAATTCATGCCCAAAATGGCATAAATAAACATCACCAGAAAGAGTAGAAGACCAATGTTGAATAGAGAGGGAAGAGACATCATAAGAGCAAAGAGGAGAGTCCTAATTCCTCGAGCTGCCCGAACAAGTCTCAGGATTCGTCCAATCCTAGCCAAGCGGACAATTCTGAAGAGTGTCGGAGGGAAATTAATCAGCTTCTGTTCCAATTCAGAAACAATTGTACCTCAGGAGAAGGAGAAAAGTCAATGAATTTCCAGCGGGTACACTCATAGGGCTTCAGAAACCTACTAGAGTCAACTTTTTGTCAATACTTTGTGATTTATGCACAAAACTAAGAACTTTCTTTACCAATATCAGAGAAAGTATCTACCTATACCTTAACTTGGAAAATAATTTCCAAGGGCAATACAGTTTTGGATGAGACTTTGGATGGGAGAAGATATCTAAAATATTGACAACACCAATGAAACAAATGCAGTTTACAAGAGTTATTTTGTGAATTATCTCACGTACTTTAAGTATGTTATCTATGTTGGATTTTAAAAGTCACTTATGGAGTAAACAGTAAGATAAGTTTCTGTATTTACTGAATACATAGGATGTAAAATAGATAAACTATAGCTTGAGTCTTTTAGATTAGAGTAGAAGGAGAACCTTCTGCTGTTGAAGGTTCTCTTGAGCCTGAGCTGCTTAAGGAAATTGTACAGCTTTTGGCTCCAAAGTTCTACTCCATAGTGCAGGTTCTTATTTGTTTAGGGAAAAATTCTTTTTTTTTCTTTTTTTTCTTGAGACAGAGTCTCATTTTGTCACTCTCCATAGAATGTCGTGGCGTCATAACTCATGGCAACCTCAAACTCTTGGGCTCAAGTGATCCTCTTGCTTCAGCCTCCCAAGTAGCTGGGACTACAGGCATCCACTACAAAGCTCACTATTTTTTTTTTTTAGAGATGGGGCTCTTGCTTTAACTCAGGCTGGTCTCAAAATCCTGAGCTCAGGCAATCTACTTGCCTTGGCCTCCCATAGTGCCAGAATTACAGGAGTAAACCATCACTCCTGGCCTGTTTAGAGAAATTTGAATACAGATTTGCTATAGGTGAAGACTTACCTTCTGAAAGAGCCACAATGTGTATATAGCTAGAGGGAGATGGTAGTGCTGGAATGCTCATCTTTTAGTCTAAAGCTGCCCATGGATCTTGCATATTTACCAATATGCTTACTTCCAAGGTCAAAACTCAACAAGCCCAAGGGACAAAATTGGGGAGATCCTTCCTCTGTTGCTGTAAACATTCCAGAAATGGCATCTCAAGCAGAGGTTTGTGCAAACAACTGAATATTTGGCCTAAAATGTCGCCCTGTTTTCTCATTGCCTGCTCTGCAGGCAAGTGAGACAAGGATTTAAAATAACTCACATTTTAGCCCAAATATTACAGATGGCTGGAACATGCTTGCCTTGTATGGACATGACCTTTTTCTTGCACTGAGGATTCTCTAAGGTCCTTAAGGGTCATAGGTACTCAAATGCTTCTGTCAATACCTAATGACTAAACAGAACTATACATTTCACTGACTGCTCACTGGTACCAAAGAAGTTGAATTCATATACTAATTGGGAATTTAAATACAGTAAGATATAAAATTTATTAAGTGTCACCTCAGCAACAACTAAAGAAGGTCCATCTCTTAAGGCCTGTTGCCTCCCTTAATGTTTCTTCGGCTAATTGAGCCCATAATAGTCTGTCATTTCTGAGCTCAATTCTACTTTGTACCATGTGCTTTGGTGTTCAATTCCCTTCTATTTCTGACACTAAAAGGTGAGTAGTTTTTAATACCACAACTGAATTGTTAACTCCAAGACAGAGATACTTTTCAATTCACACTCATTATGTATTTCTCTAAAAACTTCAGAAGCAGCTTATGAAAGTATTGAGGCTGGGTTGTTGGATGATAGACATACTGGCAAAGGCACATAAAAGTCTGCCTATACTGGTGAGCACAATTTGACTTAATATGAGATTTTCTAATCCATTGGAGCAAAATGCTATTCAACAAATTTAATTGCAATTGGCTAGCAGGTGTTTAAAGGACAGAAGTCAGAGATATTTATACAAACTCACAAATGGCACAATGCCTGTCACTGCCTGGAAGGGTCTATCAAATGAATGAACTGCTGTTCACCTAGCAGAGGAAGGACTCTTTGAGCTCTCAGTTGGCTGCCTCAGGCTCATTGTACCACCACTTTCTAACTGCTTTTACTTCTGCCAGTTTTGCCAGGACTTGTGATTGGAATTGATCGATAAAAATTAAAGGTCTGTTTAACTGCAAACACACAGAAAAATCTACTGCTAAATTTTATCTATGCTAACTTCACGGCTTAGAAATCAGAACTATACACTGTAGCATTTTCTTGCTCTCTGAAATATCTGTATTACAGTAGCAGTAGGAACCAAAGTATTTTGATTCAAAATATTTATTTGATGTATCTTTTTGAAACTGCATAAAAGCTTCCACTTGTAAAATCAGTTTTCCTTGTCTTCATTGCTTTTTGAAATATAAGAGGGCCTCCTGGACAGTTTTGCATAATTATAAAAAGTCAAATTGATGGTTTATTTCAAAAAGACTTCAAAAAGCCACAGTAAACTCTCATGATTTAGCCATGATGAATTGATTACAAAGCTGATGTGCGCACATGTGTGTTTTATAAAAAGGTGCATGGTTGGGGAGTAGAGGATGGGTAAATTCACACGTTTTGGGTACAGTGCACACTATCTGGGTGAAGAGCACACTTTTTTAATGTATATAAATTTGACTCAATCTGTACAAAAACAAAATATGTTAACAAAAATATGAAATTTTGAAAAAAGTATATGGCAATAACCCTCTTTATTCACTATTCTTCTTCTGTAAACCTTATAGTTAATCTTGCTTGGCTGGTTGGAAAATGGGATCAAAACTGATGGTATAAGCACAGTTCATGCTGTGGTTTAAGTAAACGTAAGATATAGAATAAGGGGAGAACACTGCTTCTCTGTAAAATACCTCTTGGAAGCTCAAGCTAGAATGGGCTATGCTACAGGGGCACAATAATTATGATCTGGCATTACAAATTACAAATGGAACTCTCATTATTTTACAAAGGAACAAAGGAAAAAAGAAAACATGGGCACTAAATGCCAAATGCTTAAAACCATAAAATGTTTATTAAGGTTTTTTAATATTTATCCCAGAAGGCTTTTGTCTTTCTCCATTGAGTAAATTACCCATGTATTATTTAACTTTCAATTTCTTTTTTTTTTAAGTTTTTAAAATTCTTTTTTGTTTTATTTTATTATCTTTATCATTAAATCATAGCTGTGTACAATAGTGCAATCAAGGGGTACAATGTCCTGGTTTCATATACAATCTTAACTTTCAATTTCAATTGTGTAGATAGTCAAGGGGATGGAAATTACTCTATTGCCTTGCATCCTCCTAGCAAGGAATAGTGTTAGTACCCCTGTTTTTTCAGAAACCATATTATGCCCAATATGCTGTGTTTGGCTATACATACTTCCAAATGATAAGTATTGCACTTTTACTCCTGGCTCTCAGTTTAAAACCCCTCTAGCTGCTGATTTTACTTACTAACAATAGAAAGGACCACAACCACACAATCAAATAAATTCCAGCCATTGATGAAGTAGTATTGCCTCAAAGCAAAGACTTTGATGAGACACTCTATTGTAAAGATGACCACAAAAGCCCGGTTGAGATTATCAAGGATGATTTTTGTGTCTTCGGTTTGGTCATATGATTCAATCATCATGATAACCATGTTTAGGATAATGAGGCTTATGATGACGATGTCAAAGACTTGGCTCGTGACTACATCAAACATGAGACCTTGACATTTGTTCTGAGGGAAAAAAAGAAAAAGAAATCTTAGATCACCTTGAGTTGCAAGAAGAAAATCACCTACATTAAAAAGACACATTAATAAAAGAGAGCTTATTTTTTCTTTCGATGAAAGCAGTTACTTAAAAAATGTATAGACCCTTTAGAAAGGGGAAGAAATTCTTATAGATTCCCAGTGTTGTCTTATATATTTCCATTTCAATTTAATTAGGTAGCTGGTTTTAAGTGCTTAGCTTTATAACTTTAATTCTATTTTAAGATGAAAATATAAATAAAAAAGTCTTAGTAACAACATAACTTTGATATAATTGATGATGTTGCTTCACTGAAATAAAACAGTGCATAATGGATGAATTAAAAGATGAACCTTGGTCTCTATGTTTCATCTGTTTCTGTATTTTTACTTGAAAAATATTAATGGAGAGAATACCTGCTCACATAAGTATATTGGGAAAAATACAATTAACATCTAGAATAAGTACTAAAAATGGAAGCAGAAAAACTGATAACTTCATATTATTAATGAAGGTGAACTTGCATATTTGTTCCTATATAAATGGCCACACTGTCCATCTATAGTGAATATGTGTTGATTGCTCCAGTATAGGTTCTAACTCAAGTTTTCATGACTAATCTACCATGGGTAGTGAAATTACTCAATTATTCCAAAATTTTGTTTACTATAAGTGCTTCTATGCACAACTTTGCTCTTCACATGGTAGAAAATTATTCCTAAACACAAACTCAGACATTGAAATTGTATGGCATTCTTGGACTACTTGCTGGTTGTTTTATAATATTTACATATTTTGGATTGTGCTTCATTATGTGTATTATCTAATCAAAGGATTATACACTATTTAGAGAACTCATAAACCCCTCCAAACTTATTTAGACTTCCTCAGAGATTTGTTGTGGTAATCCAGGAAGAAGATAATGATGGCTTATGGTGATGATAGTAGATAAAGGCAGAAACATGTAACTTTAAGAGCTAACATGTAGGTAGAAGTAAGAGTTGTTGGAGTATTTGAATATAGTAAGCTAGGGAAAAGTTAAGGCTTAGACTATTGTTTCTAGTTGATGGAACCATTTAACCAGCCAGAGATCAAAAGATGAGGAGTATTGAAAGGAGATGATGAGATCTATCTTGAGCATGTTGAGATGGAAGAGCCAGTGGTACATCCAGGACTGGGAGCAGGTAGAAGTATGTGTTTGCAGCTTGGGGCAGAAGCTAGAATGCAGGTGTGGAGTTTTATAACATTAATACAGATATTTGTTAAGCCCATGAGAGTGAATTTTATCATTCAGGGACAGCAAGAGTAATAAGAAGGAGGGTAGGGACAATACTAGGGAGATACACATTTTAATTAGAGAAGACATTTAAAAGTCAAGTGCTTTTCCTATATGAGAATGCATTCAGAAAGAACTGGAGGAAAGATAACCTTAAGGATACACTCCAGGGAGGCAGAATAAAGGGCAAAAAGAAATGTGAGGAAAGGTGAGCATTGGTTTTATAGTTAATTCTAACACTTGACAAAGAAGATTAAGTTTATAAATTAAAGTGTTAGATGATCAAAAAGCATTCTATGTCACTTTAAAATGTATAGACGCCTACACTGCAGTATGAATTTTAAACCAATTAATGAAGCCATCCTGTGGAGCTGCTTCAGGAGAAATCAGAAATGATCCTAAATTCCTTGTTCTATTTCTAGAAATGAAATGCATTAATACTCAGTTTAATTTTCCTCTCTGTGCAATTGCTATTCATTTGTTCCAAAGATCAAAAGTATATATTTACATTTTATAGATTAAAAAAAATCTCTGAGGAGATAAAGTTGTGGGTTAAGGGCTAAATGTTGATTTGAATTCTTAGCCCAGACTCAGGGACTTCTGGAGATATGCTGGATTTAGCTCATGCTACACTGCTCTTTGAAATATAAAAGTTAAGATAAATGTGCAGCATTAACTTCATTGATGGTTTCCTTGGTGAATTGTAGCTATGCAGGGAAGGCTGTGACTTGGCACCTTCTCCCAGATGAGCCATGTGATAAACATGCTGTAAAAGATAGTTAAATAGTGCAGGTGGCAGCTTTCCTGTGGTAAAGTAGTCCACACCCACTTTCAGTTCATTTCTTGCACCCTAGCATGCCACCTATGCAGAATAGGGGCCAAGAAGCTATGTCTGTGTTGCTACAACTTCTGTTTGACTATGTGCCGCACTACTTGGCATATACTGGTAAATATGTGGGAACATATTGCATCTACTGAATCTTTTAGTTAATTCCAAACCTAGGACTGACTGGAATTAAGCCAGTGGTTGTGTGGCATGTACACAGAAAGAAAAATTCTGTTTATCTTTTATTGCTGGCTCAAGTTCAAATAAGAACTTCAAAGTGAAATTTGTACTGTAAAGTAAAATTGGTATTTAAAAGCTAGGTTCAACTTAGGTAAATTAAAGTTTCATATACTGTGGATAAATTAAACCTCTCCAAATACACTTTTATCATTAACCCTATGGTCAAAAATAATTCACTATATAAAGGATAAATTCTAAATTCAGCTCCAATATCCACAGACATTTTTAGTGCAACACAAATATTTAATCTTAGTGGAATGGAATCTGTGTTCTAAAACATTTTTTTTAATTCAACAAATAATTACTGAGAACACAAGTTATCCTAATCTGAGTGCTGGGAATAGCAGTAAATTAAATATATCTTTAATTATTGGGGGTCTTATGTCTCCAAATCTACATGCTTGACCTTATAAGCTCTGTTTCTCTGACTTCCCTTCCAACCCTCCTTTCCCTGAAAGCTTTCAAACTCACTTGTCAAAATCACCAATGTGCCTGCTATATTATTTTACAATCTAAAATTCTCAAATATGTATATAGCATCTCAGATCGTCAATTAAACTGCAGGCAAGGAGCAGCTCTGAGTACATCTGAATTGCCCTGTGATACCCAATACAATAGGATTGAGTGATAGAGAACAGGGGTCAGAGAACCATGACCCACAGGCCAAATCTACCCAACAACCTATTTTTGTATAGCTCATGAACTCTGAATGGGATTTACATTTTTTAATGTTTGGGGGAAAAAATCAATCAGAAGAATAAAATTCTGTAACTTGAAAATTACATGAAATCCAAATTTCCATGTCTCCAAATAGTGTTAAAACACAGCCACATTCACCTGTTCTATATTGTTTATGGATATTTTTGCAACAAAATGGCAGAGTTGAATAGTAGCCAAAGAGACTCTATGGCCAGGAAAGCCTAAAATGTGTACTGTTTCTTTAAGAAAATGTTTGCCAACTCTTGATATATAAAATTTATCATAAATACATGAAAATGGAAGTTAGTATGCATATACTGAACTTCACACCAAAAATACATTTTAAATTGGTCAAATTAAACAAGCTGCTAAGTTCACGTTGTTGTAATAAGTACTTACTAAGCCCCTGATGCATGTTCACTAAAAAATAAATTTAAGCTGTTGCCCAGGCTGTTACTATTAAAGTTAAATATCTAATTTTCTTAAAGACTTCAATGTATCTGGGTTTTTGTTCACTTCCTAGATAGTATCTATAAATTTAAAAAATAAAGAAGGATGTCAGCGCAGAAATCTGAGTTCTTCACAGTTACACAACTGTTTTATGAATTTAGAATTATTTAATTGCTCTCACCAGAGGCCTTGGAATGGGTTTTTGAGGTTTTTTGGATCCTAATTTTTTCATTGCATTATAGTATTTCTTTTGTTCTTCTGTCATAAAAATGTCTTGGCCACCTAAGTATAAGGAAAAGACGAATGCTAATTACCTTTAACAGGATTGGTTTGGAATCAAGTTTTGAATTTTTAGAAATAATATTAAAGTTATATTACATTTCTACTAACAATGCTAAAATTACAATGAGAAGCAAAAGAATCTGGACTCTTGGAAAGGTGCTGACGAGAAAGAAGGTTTAAGTTGAGGAACCTGGAAAACAGGAAAAATTCCAGAGTCCAAAAATCAAGAGATCAAAAAGACATATCAAATAAGCCCCCAAATCAGGGCTGGCCTAAAGTTATTTATTTGCTAATCTCTGTAAACTAGAATCTTGGATTTTAATAACTATAGAAAACTCATGAGAAAAAAATCAGAGGGCTTATGCTAAAGGACAGAAAGCACAGAGGTCACTGTAAGAGTCTGAGACTATCCAAGGGCTGCCTATAAAAAGATGAAGGAAAAAAGAAGTAAAACACAAAATCTATTTGTTGGTATTGGAAGACAACCAGGAAATTATCTCAATCTGGACTATGAGTAAAAACCCAGTTTTCCCTGATAATTTGCAACATCAGGTCTACTTTGATGAGGGTTTGCATTTTGGATTTATTCCACCAGTATGAACCAAAAATATGTAGATCTAGAAGTTTACCTAGAAGTTAACTAGATTGTTTGGGATGCTGAGCAAAAATAAGTCCTTTAGTAATCATCTTTGTCATGATAACATTAATAATATTATTCTGAGACTATAGTGTCTATATATGTGTTGTACAATGAAGAAAATAAGTAATTGTGTAAATGTTTACGGATATCATCTCCTGAGCCCTTAAAAATCATGTATTTTAGTGTGGAAGAGAGGAGACACAGATGTATAAGAGAAGAGCTTAAATGAAAACTTTGTAGTCCCAAATTTGAATGTTCAGTATGCATATTTCCACACATTGTTTTTGTATTCTTGGATTTGAAGTAGCTTTGTGCATTGAAAAGGCCTAGAAATTATGACAATGAGCATTCCCAGACTGTGATCTTGATGCATCACTTCCCACAAAGAAAACAGTGCTTTTTAGAAGAATGGCTAATTTCAGATCTAGGGAAAGCAGACTACAGCCTAAGCCTGGAACATCTGAGCATTTAAAAGAACACAAAAACTGTCAAATGGGAAGAACTTATGTATCTGAATCTGGTTTAAAAACAAAACAAAAGAAAACACAAACACAAAAAGAGCTTTAATGGAAATAAATAAATGAAATAAAGAAATAACAAATAAACTTTATTTTTAAATTAAAGGCTTGGAGCAATTTGAACATATACCAGGTATTTGATGACTTTAAAGAATTCACGTTAAATATTTTAGGTATGATATTGGAATTGTGGTTGTGTTTAAAAACAGATATGGTCTGAAATATTTACCAGTGAAATGATGTGGTGTCTGTGACTGGCAGAGTTGAGTATAGGCATTGATGTTCTTAAGTTAAAAAAAGTTGTGATGGGTAAGGGTCATTTTAGTTTCATTCTAGCACATTCTCATGCAGATTTGAAATTTTTGAGTAAAATAAAAAATAAAATGAATAATAAAAATAAAAACAAAACAAAAGGATACTGGAGCATAAAACAATTTCTAATGTAAGCTTCAGTCTAAAATCAGAAGGGGAGTGGAAGGGCAAGATGGCCGACTGGAGCCAGCTTTCAATGGAAGCTCCCATCCAGAGGTAAGGAAAATTACCAGAAAGTACCCAATAAAGCTGAAGACTGGGAGCTGAGCTGAGAGCGAATAACTGCATGTCACCTCTGCTGAGGCAAGCTGCCACTCCAAGCAAGCAAATTTCAGGCAGAAAACTCATCCCAAAGGAAAAGTATCCATCCCCCCTCCTCCAAGAGAGGTATGGGTTTTTTGTTTTTTGTCTTTTTTTTTTTTTTTGCTCACTGTAGGTTTGTAACAGGCAGGCAGGGAACTGAGGACCTCTCCTCTCACCCCATGAGAGAGAGTTGCAGGAAGGAGGGACTACTTCTCTAGAGGGACCCTGCTGTGATGCGGAGCACTCTCTTCCCAGGCATGAAAGTTGAACTAACATTTTCTCTTCCATTTTGAACTTCCAGTCCACCCTTCTCCCTCATTTGACAGTCCAGAAGTCTAAGTCCTGCAGAGATTGGAATGTCTGCAGTTCATTGACAGGTCTGGGCACTGCAAGAGCCATGGTAAAAAAAAAAAAAGCTGCACTACAACAGTGAGCCCAGCAGTAGTGCAGACAAAGTGGGGAAGACTATCAGGTTTGGCTCTGCAAAAGTGCAAACCAGCTGCAGAAGAAGGCTTGTGAGCTGCATACCCTACCCTGCTGGAACCGAGTGCCCTGTGCCCCACCCTGCTGGACTCTTGTGCCCCATACCTCGCCCTTCCAGAGCCGCCTGCCATGCACTCGGCCCTTCAGGAGCCACCCCAAACCCCACCCTGACAGAGCTCTGCACCACACGTCCACCCAGCCAGAGCTGCTAAGTGCTCTGCCCTGCTGAAACTGCATGCTGTATGCTAATGTGCAGCCCAGGCTCCTTGAGCCACCGCTACAGCCACCTCCCTGCTGTGGGAGCCACCTGGGAGCTATACAGGGACACCTCCCATGAAGATTTAGCAACAGTAGAGCAATCCCACCAGGTCTAATCTTAAAGAGACACCTCCCCAAATCCGAAGACTACAAGAGGAAGCCAGACTGTGTCCTATTGGGATACCAGTGCTGAAGAGCAACTGGGGCAAAGGCATGGTGGCTGAGGGGGAAAATCATTTGCTGACTTGTTATCCTCAGGTTTGGACTGAACTCAGGTGGAACACTCCCCGGTTGCCATTGAGTATCTGAGGCAGGCGGGCCTAACCTCCACCAGCCAGCAGGTGGCAGAGGTGGTGGCGGGGCTTAGGGGACATTGACTTTCCTTTCACTCTGGCAGATGCAAAGCCCTAACATGTCTGCTTATTGGATGGAGCAGGACCACAGCTCCGTCTGGTTAGCAGTGACTGGGAATGAAAGAGGTACAAGATAGAGAAAGAGATACCAGCCCCCTGGTCTAACTCTGCTACTGAGAGGTCATTTCTGACTCTATGGAGCACCAGAGTGAGCCACATCTGAGCAGCCAAAAGACTTCTGCTATCTAGTTGCTGGAGACCTTTCAAACTCTCATACATGAGAATTGGTACTCACTGGGTCAATTGGTTTGGAACTCCTAACCTGGGCCAGTAACCCAAGGACCCTCTTGGGTGGTAACCTGGTTGTGTGGCAATGGAAAGGGTTGATTTTCCTCTTCCAGTTGTTGCCTGTGGTGGGAGGGGTGTCTTTGTTGCTTGTATTTCTCCACAGCTGAGATTTCAACCCAGAGTCACTGATCCACTAGGATTGGACAAAGACCAACTGAATAGAAGACAGAGCCACCTAACCCCACCACACCAAGCAGGTCCCCAGAGCCTCAGAGTGTAATACTGTACAGGTCCTTTGCAAAGCTGCAGGGGGAAAAGCTACAATCACCAGTGCCGGATCCTTGGCAAAGGGCTGGTTAACCACAACTCCAGGAGCCTTCAGTCCAATTTCACCTTACCTGCCCATCTAGCCAAATGGTGAAAAATAATCATGGGGTGGAATCAGTGGAAAAACTCTGGCAACATGAATAATCAGATTTCCCCCCAAGAAATGACAAAACAGACATGCCAGATGATCCCATTCATAAACAAATGGCTGAGATGTCAGAAACTGAGTTCAAAATTTAGATGGCAAATAAGATCAACAAAATGGAGGTAAAGATGGAATTAGAATATCAAGGAGTAATTCAAAAGTTGTCTCAAGAATTCAATGAATTCAAATACAAAACCACCAAAGATTTTGGCAAATTGAGGCAAAAACTTGCAGCCCTCAAAGATCTGAAAAATACAGTAGAATCCCTCAGTAACAGAATGGAGCAGGCAGATGAAAGGATCTCTGATATTGAAGACAAAGCTTTTGAATGCTCCCAAATGCTCAAAGAGGAAGAGAAGTGGAGGGCAAAAATGAACCATTTCCTGAGAGAATTGTGGGACCACTCCAAAAGAGCAAACATTTACCTTATAGGAATCCTTAAAGAAGAAGAGGTTGCTTCAAAAGTCCCAGATGCTCTACTCCAAGATAATAGAGGAGAACTTCACTTCAAAAGCCCCAGATGCTCTACTCCAAGATAATAGAGAAGAACTTCCCAAACAAACAGAATCTGGAGATTCTGACATCAAGATAGCAGACAGTTTCAGAACTCCAGCATGACTCAATCCAAATAAACCATCTCCTAGACACATTATATGTGTCCTAGACACTTATATCATATTAACATATAAGTTAATATGAAGGAAACTGTTTTCACAGTAAATGAGAAAATCTCACAAATGTAATGTCGAGTAGGCAGATAAATTATCTTAGATTGTATATGAAGCCCGCACACTGTACTCCATGATTGAACTAATGTACACAGTTATGATTCAATAAGAAAAAAAAATTCTGCAAGTAGCCAGACAGAAGAAAACCATAACCTACAAGGGGAAGAATATTAGAATGACTAACGATCTCTCTGATGAAACTTTTCATGCTAGAAGAGGATGGTCATCGACCTTTAACCTACTAAAACAAAATAACTTTCAACCCAGGATCCTATATTCAGCTAAACTGAGTTTCATTTATGATGGAGAAATTAAATACTTTAATGACACTCACATGTTGAAGAAATTTGCCATAACTAAACCAGCTCTCCAGGATATTCTCAGACCCATCCTCCACAATGACAAGCACAATGCTCTACCACCAAAATAAACTCACTCAGAAACTTTTGATCAAACTCCACTTCCACAGTGGCAAAAGGATTAAAAATGTCCACTGGACTTTTTAAAAACTCAATACCCAAAATACCACCCAAAATACCAAGGCTTATCAATTCTTTCAATTAATGAGAATGGCTTAAATTGTCCTCTAAAGAGGCACAAGTTGGCTGACTAGATACAAAAACTCAGACCAGCTATCTGCTGCATACAAGAATCTCATCTTACCTTAAAAGATAAATATAGACTCAGGGTGAAGGGATGGTCATCTATAATTCAGGCAAATGAAAATCAGAAAAAAGCAGGTGTTGCAGTTTTATTCACAGATACAACAGACTTTAAACAAACAAAAGTAAGGAAACATAATGATGGTCACTTCAAATTTGTTAAGAGCAACACTGAACATAATGAGATTTCAATTATTAACATTTATGCACCCAGCCAGAATATGCCTCAATTTATGAGAGACTCTAGCAGACATGAGCAACTTGATTTCCTCCAGCACCTTAATAGTCAGAGATTTTAACACTCCTTTAGCAGTGTTGTATATATCCTCCAAAAAGGAGCTAAGCAAAGAAATTATAGACTTAACCTTAACCATTCAACAATTGGATTTAACAGACGTCTACAGAACATTTCATCCTAGGAAAACTGAATACACATTCTTCTCATTAGCCCAGGGAACATCCTCCAAAATTGATCACATCTTAGGTCACATGTCTAAACTCAGCAAATTTAAAAGAATAGAACTTATTCCTTATATTTCTTGGACCATTACGGAATAAAAGTTGAACTCAGTAACAATAAGAATCTGCATACTCATGCAAAATCATAGAAACTAAATAACCTCATGCTGAATGATAGTTGGGTCATAGAGGAGGTTAAAATAGCCAAATTTTTGGAACAAAACAATAATGAAGACACAAATTACCAGAACCTCTGGGATACTGCAAAGGCAGTCCTAAGAGGGAAATTTATAGTATTGCAACCTTTCTCAGAAGACGGAAAGAGAGGACGTCAACAACTTAATGGGACATCTCAAGCAACTGGAAAAGGAAGAACATTCCAACTTCAAACCCAGCAGAAGAAAAGAAATAACCAAAATTAGAGCAAAATTAAATGAAATTGATAACAAAAAAATATACAACAGATCAATAAAAAAAAGTTGGTTTTTTGAAAAGGTCAATAAAATAGATAAACCTTTGTCCAATCTAACAAGAAATAAAAGAGTAAAATCCATAATTTCATCAATTAGAAATGATAAAGGACAAATAACAACAGACTCATCAGAAATTTTAAAAAATCCTTAAGGAATATTACAAAAAACTCTATTTTCAGAAGTATGAAAATCTGAAGGAAATAGACCAATATTTGGAAACATGCCACCTTCCTAGACTTAGCCAGAAAGAAGTGGAAATGTTGAACAGGCCTATATCAAGTTCTGAAATAGCATAAACTATAAGAAATCTCCCCAAAAAGAAAAGCCCAGGACCAGATGGTTTCACATCAGAATTCTACCAAACCTTTAAAGATGAACTAGTATCTATATTACTCAACCTTTCCCAACATATAGAAAAAGAAGGAATACTTCCCAACACATTGTATGAAGCAAATATCACTCTGATCACCAAACCAGGAAAAGATCCAACAAGAAAGGAAAATTATAGACCAATATCTCTAATGAATATTGATACAAAAATATTCAATAAGATCTTAGCAAACAGAATCCAGCAACCCATCAAACAAATTATACATCAAGACCAGGTGATACCCAGGGTCCCAAGGATGGTTCAATATATGTAAATCTATAAATATAATACATCACATAAACAAACTAAAAAACAAAGACCATATGATTCTCTCAATTGATGCAGAAAAAGCTTTTGATAATATCCAGCATCCTTTCTTGATCAGAACGTATAAGAAAATAGGTATGGAAGGAACATTCCTTAAAGTGATAGAGACCATCTACAGCAAACCCATAGCCAATATCATTTTGAATGGAGTTAAATTGAAATAATTTCCACTCAAATCAGAAATCAGGCAAGGTTGTCCATTGTCCCCACTGCTTTTTAACATTATGATAGAAGTCTTAGCCATAGCAATCAGGCAAGAGAAGGCAATCAAGGGTATACAAATAGAGTGGAGGAGATCAAATCATCACCGTTGGCAGATGATATGATTTTATGCCTGGAAAACCCCAGGGACTCAACTTCAAAACTCGTAGAAGTGACCAGGGAATACAGCAGCATCTCAGGATACAAAATCCATACTCACAAATCTGTAGCCTTTCTATATATCAACAATAGTCAAGGTGAAAAAACAATCAAGGACTCTATTCCCTTTACAATAGTGCCAAAGAAGGTGAAATACCTGGGAGTGTACCTAACAAAGGACATGAAAGATCTCTACAAAGAGAACTATGAAACCCTGAGAAAAGAAATAGATGAAGATGTTAATAAATGGAAAAATATACCATGCTCATGGCTGGGAAGAATCAACATTGTTAAAATGACATTACTACCCAAAGCAATCTACAGATTTAATGCAATCCCTATTAAAGTACATCTGTCATACTTTAAAGATCTGGATAAAGTAGAACTTCATTTTATATGAAACCAGAAAAAAACTTCTAGTACCCAGACATTACTCAGAAATAAAAACAAATCAAGAGGAATCACGCTACCAGACTTCAGACTATACTATAATCTATAGTGATCAAAACAGCATGGTATTGGTATAAAAATAGAGCGGTGGATGTGTGGAACGGAATTGAAAACCAAGAGATGAACCCAGATACTTATCATCATTTGATCTTTGATAAGCCTATCAAAAATATAAATTGGGGGAAAGATCCCCTATGTAACAAATGGTGCTGAGTGAATTGTCTGGCTACTTGTAGAAGACTTAAACTGGACCCACACCTTTCTCCTCCAACAAAAATTGACTCTCATTGGTTAAAGGACTTAAACTTAAGACATGAAATCATAAAAATTCTTGGAGTGGGTGCAAGGGAAACACTTTAAAAAATTGACCTGGAGAATATTTTATGAGGAGGACCACCAAACAATTGAAGCAATAAGCACATTACTGGGATCTGATCAAACTAAAAAGCTGCTGCACTACTCAAAACACAGTAAGTAAAGCAAGTAGACAGCCCTGAGAATAGGAGAGGATTTTTGCAGGTTATATTTCTGACAAAGGTCTAATAATCAGAATCCACAGAGAACTCAAAGTTATTAATAAGAAAAAAACAAGTGATCCCATTTCATTGTGAGCAAGAAATGTGAACAAATCTTCTCTGAAGAAGAAGGCGTGTGGCCTACAGACACATGAAAAAATGCTCATCATCTTTAATCATCAGAGAAATGCAAACCAAAACATTTTGAGATATCATCTAACTCCAGTAAGAATAGCCCACATCGCAAAATCCCAAAACTACACATGTTGGCATGGATGTGGAGAAAAGAGAACACTTCTGCACTGATAGTGGGAATGCAAGCTAGTACGTTCCTTTTGGAAAGAAGTTTGGAGAACAGTTGGGGATCTAAATGTAGACCTGCCACTTGATTCTGCAATTCCTCTACTAGGTGTATATCCAAAAGACCAAAATTCACTTGGAAACAAAGATATTTGCACCAGATTGTTCATTGCAGCTCAATTCATAATTGCCAAGTCATGGAAGAAGCCCAAGTGCCCACCAACCCATGAATGGATTAATAAATTATGGTATATGTATACCATGGAATACTATGCAGCATTAGAAAAGGTGGAGACTTTACCTCTTTTATGTTTACATGGATGGAGCTGGAAAATATTCTTAGTAAAGTATCTCAGGAATGGAAAAAAAATCCAATATACTCAGTACTACTATAAAACCAATTTATAATCACTCACATTTTCATATGAGAGATGAATCACAACCATAGCCCAGGATGAAGGAGGGAAAGGGAAGGGATGGGAGGGGAAGGGGGTAGTTTGATAGAGGGAGGGTTAATGGTGGGACCACACCTATGGAGCATATTGCAAGCATACAAGTCAAATCTATCAAGTAAAGAGCACAAATGTCTTAACACTGTGATTAAGTAAATGAGGTGAAAGCTATGTTAATTAGTAGGATGTAATCACTCCAATTTGTACAAATAATCAATACATTGAATCATACAAAGGCATAAATGCATCCATGATCTATGTATATATGACTTAATAAAAAGAAAATCACTAGGGATGACATCCAAAATCCATGGATTATGGATTTTAGAGTTATCAAAATAAGTGTCTGTTTAGTACAATGCATTATAACCTCCATAGCCTAGCCTCTTCTCCAATCATCTTTCCAAGAAGATCTGTTGAGGCTTGGGCATTGAGAACTAGGACACAAGTTTGCTGAAAGAGGAGAATCCATTATTTCCATAATGGATATCAAAATATACTTGAAATGTTATTAAAATATAATGTCATAAATGCTAATACTACTGGTGGCTATTCTATTAGAGTTGAATTATCAGGTTTAATCTCAACACTAGCAATGTCCATTAATTAAAAGAATAAGACAGTTAGTGAAAATAATGACTTAATAAAACCTGGATATTTTCATTGCCTTCTGAGCCTCATCTCTGAGGATCTTCTCCAGACAGAAGTGGTAGGCTGCTTTGTTCTCAGGCAGATCATAAAGGCTATTTTGTACAACAATCTAGACCAGAGTTATGATTCATTAAAGTCCTTTGGAGAACAGAGATGAAATTATCAAATCAAGACCACATGCATACTTATCTTTTTCTGTTGTTGGTTGAAGTTGTCAATAATAACACCAATAAAGAGATTCAGAGTGAAGAATGAGCCAAAGATGATAAAAACCACAAAGTAAAGGTACATGAGTGAATTTTTCTCAAATTCTGGCTGTTGTCCTTTCTGTTATGGATTTTTTTAATGAGAGAAAAAATACAATTACTGGAGAGTAAGGAATTACCTAATTGCCTTATTTAGAAGATCAAAGTGTTTCTCAGAAGCCTGGGAAACATTGGCTGCATAGCGTCCTCCCAACAGCCATGGGTCTGTGTGAGAGGACAGGAGCATCTTTTAGTTTCTCCAGCTTGGCTTGAGTGGTACCATGTGGTGGGGATCTGGAGTGGTAGAGAATTGTCCTTTATCATCTTATCAGTACAAAATCAATGAAGGATTGCATGAGAGGAGTGGCATGATCACATTTCATTTGTTTTATGAAAAAGTCGTCTATATAGGATGTCTCCATTGGTATGTAATTGGAGGGAGCCAGACTGGAGGTGAGGCCACCAGAGAGGGGGTACATTCACCTTGGGAGGAGGTGGCTAAACCACTAATCATTGTTTAACTACTACATCTTTCATACAGAGACCACTGTTCTATTTAATTTGTTATTATATTTTCTAACTCTTGAATTCTTAATGCCTAGCATTCCTTCTGGTATGTGGACTCTCAATATACATATACTAAATCCATGAATAAATGAATGATTAGTCTCCAAAATGGACATAAATTCACTATAATCAAGGTTTCCTAGCTCAAAGTATGTTCAAAAGCAGCTGACATCCCTTTTGGCTTTATGTGCTTTGGGGAAGATGGTGAGATTTCCCTTTTCTTCCCCCAGTGATATCAGAGATATAGGTTTGAGCATTAATAGGTCTATCATATCTTGAACATATTTATGATATTTGCTATTCAATACCCATCATATAGACTAGTGTAATGGAGGTAATTATCTGAAAATATTATCTCTCTCTATTGCCATCAAGACTATCTGACCTTAGTCCTAGTTGGCACGGGGAATTCATTCTATACTAATGCCTGTCCTGTGAACTAATGGCCATAACGATGAATTCTCATTCCTCAGTGCTGCTATAACACTACTTGTACCATCTCTACTGCTACTATAGGTTGAGCATCCCTAATCCAAAAATTTAAAAATTGGACAAAAGATAGGTATTAGTACAGAAAAGAATTAGTATCTACCACCAGATATTTAAAATAAGGTTACTCAGTGGGCTGTGAGTCTTGCAAGTTAGGTTCTTGCCTTGACATATAAGAATGTTTATATTTCTTTGTGTCTCTCTTTGGTATATCAAGGGCTTGAAGGGGAATAGTTTATGGAAGAGAAGTTCGTACAGATAGACGAAAACACAAAATCACCCCCATTTATCCCTAAGGCATTTTGGGGGGAAAAACCAGAAAGACAAAAAAATAAGAGCTATAATCTCATCAATTACCTTCCCTCCACCCATCCTCCACACCTATGGTGCATTTTACAAGGGTACATAGCAAATATACTAAGTGGAGTGTTTAAATATCTTAACACAATAATTAAGAAAGTGTAGTGAAGGCTATGCTAACCAGTTTGTCATAAGTATTTCAATATAAAACCAGCACATTATACCCCATAAAAAAAAAGCAGAGCTATAAGATATGTGTTCTGATTCTCCCTCTTTGGGTCTGGAGAGGGTAATTGGAGTCCAGTAAATTGAGGGGAACATGGAAGGCAAAGAGGGTGTTTCTTGCTTTGCTTCTGGGTTTTCTAAGAAGGAACTTAGAGGCCTGGGATATATTGGGGAGGCAGGCTGACATAAGGCTCTGGAGTTGACAGCCATAAACATGCCATGGTGGGCCTCATAGCAAGGGATAGGAGTAGACTTCTGGGCCAGGGACCAAGCGGAGGATATGGCATAAGTCAGTACTTGAGGGAAAATAGAGTTGAGAAGGAGAATGGCTCACAGTTTCACCAATCACATCAATATTTGAAGCCATCAGGGTTCTCTGTGGCTACACAGAGAAGGGACTTCATGTGAGAAGCTAACATACAATAACTAGCACATACTAGGATAAGCATCAAAACAGGCACCCCTTTACCTGCCTATCACTCACCACAGTAGCATACAAGGTCTGACAATTAAGCTCACAATCTCATCCTAGAAAAAAATGCTTTGAAGGGTGAACCAGGTGCTGGTGTCAATGCAAGGAGAACACTTCAAAGATTACCATAGTGATATTCAATGAGGTATGTAGCATGTTTTTTAGGATGAATTCACAAACTTCATTGTCTGACCTAGTTTGTAAGTCACCCACCTGATCTACCATACATCTACAAAGCTTTCCTCCTGTACCCCATCTCTGTCTCAAGGCAGATGGATGCCTAAGTCAAACCAGGGTGAAGGTCATGTACTCAAAAAGACAAAATTAATGAGTACATTAATATTTTTAAATATTTCATTTGTTTTAAATTATAATTTTAAAATTATATTGTATATATAATATATCATTACATAGTGATATATTCATTGAATATGTAAATATTAAAATATAAATTATAATAGTTATAAACAAGTAAAACAAGTTTCTACTATTATCTATATTCTTTGCCTTTCCAGAAACTTGACTTCATTAATACATCCAGAATTAAGCAAATTCAGATTTGTTGCTATATATTAACTCAAGATGACAGTGACTTCATAACGAGAACTAGAATGGCAATAAAGACTCATTCTCATTTCTAAGTGTGGGCTGGAACACTACTCAGCCCACCTCTATTGCTACTACAGTTGAGCATCCCTAATCCAAAATGCTCCAAAATCTAAAGTTTTTTGAGCATCTATATGATGCTCACAGGTCATGCTCAAAGAAAATGCTCACTAGAGCATTTTGGATTTTGGGTTTTTTTTCATTAGAGATGCTCAATTGGAAACTATTATGCAAATATTCCAAAATCTGAAAAAATCTAAAATCCAAAGCCCGGTCCCAAGAATTTTGGATAAGGATACTCGGTCTGTACCAACATATGTACTGAACATATCATGTTTTAGGCATTGACTATGTAGACTCCCAAACAGAACAAGATACATGTGCTATGATAGGAAAAAGTGAATATTTTCTTTTCCCCATTGATCCTATTCTTGACTCAACCATCTGATCACTCTATGGCTTTGGGAAACTCTCTTCTTTTCTATCCTTCAATTTTACCAGCTGAAAAATAAAAACTTGACTAGATTCCTGAATACTTTTTCAACTTTGGGAATTTATAATTATTTTTTCTTCAACTAGAATTCAATGGTTGGCAATCACTAGAAACCCCTCTAGTCTCCAGGGAGCCTGGAGCCATGGGATGGTCTCTCTTATTGATATTTAGTTCCAATCTTAAGGTTTTTCTCATAGTCTAAACCAAGTACTCTTTGAAATTTGGCTTCTATTTTTCTAGCCTTTTGGAGAACTAATCCTGTTACTTTGGCCCTATCTTTTACAAGAACGGTTTGTCCTTGGCCACCATAGAGTAAGAGGACTGGACTTTAGAGAATACTGGGGTATCAGATATTCACCAGAGGATGCATAAGAACCCTTTTGTTAGGCAGTGGTATTTCATAGTGTTAGTGTTTTGTCCTAAGGAAAACAAAGCAGAGAACTCTGGTCACTGAAACTATAATGCAGGAAGTTCTGGACTTTCCATGTATCATGATATTCCTAATTTGACCCTAACACCCTAGAACATGGTAGAACACAGACTCACCTCTGTGGAATCGACAGCTGCATACATAATATCCATCCAGCCCTTAAATGTTGCCTGCAACAAATGCAGAGAAATGTAAGCACAACTGTAGACTTATGCTACATAGATACCTGCCATGCAAAAGCAGGCAAGGCCCAGTGGGCTGATGTCTATAAGATGATGTCCCAAGCTTCTAAGACTGAGTATTAAAATAAAAGAACAGCAGAAGGGAACTCTAGGATATGTGTCTTTTTTTTTCTTCTAGGATATACGTCTTAATATTTTTCTTCTCCACTTGCACCAGATAAAAAATTTAAAAACAAAAGAAATTTCCACCTACAGAAGTTACTGGAGAAGCTGTGGCCCAACTGCTGTGGGGAAAAAGCCTGCCTGAGCCTCTTTCCTGATGTCACATCTGTTTGCACTGCCTGTCTAAAACCTGGCAACTATGGTTTGAACAAAAAATTATTCAAAATGTCATGACATACATCTAAAGCTCCACTTCTCTCTGACTGGAGCTCTGGAGAGCGAGCAAGAGTCCATAAAGGACAAGGTGGTATATACAGGTCTTCACAGGAGTATTAGTAGTAGATGCAGCTCAGTAGGGGACAATTCTAGAAGGCACTGGCTCTCACATGAGGAATTAGGATTTGATTCCATATCTCACTGGAATCATTGAATTTTTAGTGGCTGAGAAAGACTTATGATTCTTTTAAGTTTTCTCTCCTCAAAGTGAAAAATGTACTGATATTATAACTTACCACCTGCAACAGAGCCAGGTAAGCATTCCCCACATTGTCAAAGTTGACTTCCAAATTGCGCCAGATGTAATTGTAACTGTCACATTGATTTTTGTTAGCAATGGCAGAAAAATTAATTGCATTTGTATTTGTTACATTAAAGCATCTTCCAAATTTTCCAGAAAAGAAGTTTACTCCCAGGATGCAGAATATGAGCCAGAAAATGAGGCAGACAAGCAAAACATTCAGAATAGCAGGTATGGCACCTATGAGAGCATTGACCACCACCTTAAGGAAACAAATGGGAGAAAAACGTAATAGATGGGTAGGACTCAACACACTCTTCATCTTCCCAGGATAGGCCTGATATTCAGGGCTAGATTTCTTATAGTTTCATCTTTATTGTCCACACCCCAGACCCCCAACCCATGACAAGCCCTGCTGTCAGTTCAATAGATCTTTTCTGTTGCCACCAAGGACAACTTGACAAGTGCCCTGTGAAGATGGTGTTAGAGACTTATGCAGCACCATCCTAGGATTCTGATGGAGAAGCCAGAGCCCTTCACAGATATCACAGAAGCTCTTTTTGGACAGAAAGTATATTAGACTTTTCTCTACCTCTCAAATTCTAAGCACTGAAAGCTTGGCAATTTAAGAAAATCCCAGCCTAAGAAGAACAGCTATCCTCTCTGCCTTTTCCTGTTAGCTGAACTTCCACCCATTCCCCTGGAGAATGTACCTTCATTCCTTCAAACTGGGATAGTGCTCGAAGAGGCCTCAGTGCTCGTAGAGTCCGGAAGGACCTCAGCCCCTTTAAGTCAGTGAGACTGGGCACAGAGACCTGGTGGGAAGAGAAGCCATAGATAGTGCACCTCACTCGGTGTCTGGGGAAGCCAGTGAGAGGTTGAGAGCCATCTTTCTGAGAGGTAGAATGCAACTGAGCTCATATTAAAAAATCAAACTCTGCTAGAAGGGGGAGGGCAGGTGGAGGGCTCATTTTTCTCCTTGCCTGGCAAATCCAAAGTCCATTACGGTAAGAAAAATGTGTTGTCATTATTTGTTTCATGAAGGACAAAGAAAAGATGAGAAATTGTTGTCAATTAAAGGAAACCAAAGAGTTGCAATAAACATTCGGGTACATATATCTTTATTATGATGGTCTTTATTTTTAATGGTTGTGATAGCATTTTTAAATTTCTGCGCTTAAAACAAACTGGAGATGATGTTCATGGTAGCTAAGAGGTAGAAGCAACCCAAGTTACCTTGGGGGGTGAATGGATCACAAAATGTGCGATGTGCATGCCCACACACATGTACACGCAGGAATATTATTCAACCTTAAACAGGAAGGAAGCTCTAACTCACACAGTGCATGAACCTTGAGGGCATTATGCTCAGTGTAAAGAAACCAGTCACAGAAAGGCAAACATTGTATGATTCCACTCATGGGAGTATGTTTAGTGTAGCCAAATTCAGGGAAACAAAGTAAACCTATGGTTAGGAAGGGCTCCGGAGAGGCAAAATGGGGAGCATTTGTTTAAAGGGGATAGAGCTTTGGTTTTGCAAGATGGAAAAGTTCTGGAGACTGACTACAGAACAATGTGAATACAATTATTACTGAACTGTATAGTTAAAAATAGTTAAAGTGGTAAATTTCCTTTTATGTGCTTTTTACCACAATGAGAAAAAAATAAGGAAACAAGAGAGAAAACACAGTTGTTAGAGTCATTTTGACTGGTGCATATTTACTTTTATTCTTTTTAAAAATTTTTATTAAATCATAATTGTGTACATTAGTGCAATCATGGGGCACAATGTGCTGACTTCATATACAATCTGAAATATTTTCATCAAACTGTTTAACATAGCCTTCATGGCATTTTCTTAATCACTATATGTAGACATTAATATTCTGCATTTATTAAGTTTCACCTGTACCCTTCTAAGATGCACCGTAGGTGTGATCCCACCAATCACCCTCCCTCCACCCCCCCTCCCCTTCCTTGCCCTTTTCCCCATATTCTTGTGCTATGATTGGGTTTTAGCCTTCATATGAAAGCTATAAATTAGCTTCATGTTAGGGCTGAGTACATTTACTTTTATTCTACAGAATAAATACCTACGACCGATCTTTGTGCCTTCCACAGAGTTGATCTAATACATAATTATGAATTAACTAGAAGTAAATAAGAAACAATCATTAAGGTTCAGTGGCAAGTCCCTTGTCCCTAATTGTGCTACTTTATTTTCGGTGGAAAACATTGATCAAATAAATTATTATTTGTAGAACAATTAAAAGCTAACTAATGTGCCAAAATCACCATGGCCAAATAGGTGTTTAACAGAGATCCTTTGTTTCTATGGTTATCTAATGCATAATTTGGAAATAATGATTATTCAAATGTTTATTGACTGCTTACTGTTATGTCAAGGACTGAGCTGAGTTCTAATGTGTAATGATGAATAAGTTAAATATTTTTTCTGAAACAGCCTAAAATCTTTGTATTTGGGGATGGGAGTAAGTAACAAGGAGGCAGGAAATTATAATAGAGGACCATAAAAGCTATGAAAGGGGTAAGAAAGAGTGCTCGAGGGGTAAAGACGGAAAATTTTGGTAGTACAGGATTTCTGTTCTGAGGAAGACTATGGAAGAAGTGGTTTCTTCTTTGGAAGGCGAGGAGGAAAACATAAAGGATGATATATGGCTTGGATTGAGTGAATGACAGAGCAGTAGCTGAGATTAAGGATGAAATCATTTGTTTAATTGAAGTTTTGGGAGAGGGAATGGGTAAACCTAGTCAGACACCATGGGGTGGGAAAAAAAGAGGACCCCCAAATTAAACCTTAGGAAAACAATTGAAGAATTAACAGAGAACAGACAGCCCACAACCAAACCTAACCCCTCACAAAACAGAAAAGCTAAGACAAAACCAATCCAAGAAACTAAAAAAGCAAAACTGAGCAAGAGATGGAGGAGGACAACCGAGAGTGTCATTTCAGGGAATCCAGGGAAGAGGGTGTTTAGGAACGAGGCAGTAGCCAGGAGGCGTCATGGAAGGGATTTGCGGCCAGGTGCTGGTGCCCTTCCGGGAGAGCAGTGAGGGGTCTGGGCCAGGCTGAAGGGGGATGCTGAGTTAGCACAAGTGGAGGCTGTACGTGCAGACGGCCTTTGAAGGAATTTTTGCTATAAAGGGGAGAGGAGAGTAGAAGGAATTATACTGGGGAGGAAGCTGGGTTTAAGGATTTTAATATTCATGCATTTCATTAACTTTTTTCATTAACTTTTTTATTGTAGTAAAATATATATAACATAAAGTTATAACTGTAAGCACGTTTACGTGTACCATTCAGTGGTGTTAAGCACATTGTCAGAGTTGTGCAGCCATCATGGTGATTTTCAGAACCTTTTTCTTGCTCCGGTTTGAAACTCTATCACCCATCAAGCAATAACTTCCTATTGGCCTGCTCCCTCCAGCCCCTGGTAACCTCTAATCTTTGTTTCCATCAGTTTGTCTCTGGTAGTTATTTCATATAACCTTACAATATTTGTTATTTTGCGTCTGGTTTGTTTTGCTCAGCATAATGTTTTCAAAGCTCATGTGATGTTGTGGCACGTATCAGGACTTACTCTTTTTTTTTTCCTCCTAAAACGGAGTCTCACTCTGTCACCCTGTAGAGTCTCACTCTGTCACCCTGTAGAGCGCTGTGACATCATAGCTCACAGCAACCTCAAACTCCTGTGCTTAAGCAATCCTCTTGCCTCAGCCTCCCAGCAGCTGCGACTAGAGGTACCTGCCACAATGCCTGGCTAGTTTTTCTTTCTTTCTTTCTTTTTTTTTTGTAGAGGCAGAGTCTTGCTTTTACTCAGGTTGGTCTCCATCTCTTGAGCTCAAGCAGTCACCTACCTTGTCCTCCCAGACTGTTAGGATTACAGGCATGGACACTGTACCCAGCCAGGACTTAACTCTTTTTTTTTTGTGGTGGAATCATATTCCTTGGTACGCATGCTGCAATTGGTTTATACATTCATCTATGTACACTTGTGTTTCTCCCTTTGGGCTAGTGTGAACATTGTGGCTATGATTATTGGTGTACAAGTATTTGTCTAAATCCAAATTTTCAATATATACCCGAGAGGAGGTGCTAGATTATATGGTATTTCTGTGTTTAACTTCTTGCGGAACTGCTGAACTGTTTTCCATAGCAGCTGCAACATTTTCCGTTCCTACCAACAATGTACCAGGGTTCCAGTCTCCACATTGTTGCCAACACTTGTTACTCTGTTGTTTTATATTGTGCTGGCCATCTTAGTGAGTGTGAGGTGGTACCTCCTGGCGTTTTTAATTTTAATTTCCCTAATGACTAATGATGTCGAGCATCTTTTCCTATGTTTGGTGTCCATTTGTATATCTCCTGGAGGAATACCTATTCTTTGCTCAGTTTTGGACTGTGTTGTTTGTCTTTCTGATGTTGAGTTGGAGTTTTGAAAACAAGTGTTTTGGAAACTAGAGCCTGACCTTATATGGGCTTTTGCAAAACCCATTCTTCGGTTTGCCTTTCACTCTCTTGATAATTAGTCCTTTGTTTCACAGAAGGTTTGAACTTTGAGTTCAATTTGTCTATTTTTCTTTTATTGTTTGTGTTATTTTTAAATTAAAAGCGAATTTATAGTACAACTTTTTTTTTTGAGTGCATAATTATGTGAGTTTGAATACTTGCATAGATTTGTGTACCTACCACCCCAAACAGGATATAGAAAAGTTGTATCGGGGCGGTGCCTGTGGCTCAAAGGAGTAGGGCCCCGGCCCCATATGCCGGAGGTGGTGGGTTCAAACCCAGCCCCGGCCAAAACTGCAAAAAAAAAAAAAGAAAGAAAGAAAAAAGTTGTATCACCACCTCCTCATCCCCCAATTCCCTCGTACTATTCCTTTGCCGTCAAACCCTCCTTTCACTCTTGGCCTTTGATTAGCACTGACCGCCTTGTTATCCCCATGGTTTTGCCTTTTCAAAAAGGACTTCCAGTGGAACCGTCTGGAGAAGGACAGTTCTCTGTGGGTCTTCTGTTTTTCTGCGTATCTTGGAAGCAGAGGCTCTGATTGCCTTTGTTCCAGACTGTTGTTTCAGTGATATTTGAATAGTGATTAGCCTTGGAAGACAGCAGTGGTGAATGTTTCCCTCTGGAATAAAGGGAAATGTGGTACTCACCGCTGGTTGTAAAGGATTTGGATGTTCTGAGTCAGGGTTCCTCTCCTATAGCAAGTCATTTGTGTGCTGGTGTCACTAGGCCCTCTTCCATTTGCCCTTGGGAATTGGGGTTCAGGGAATCAGCACAGAAGCACAAAAGTGCTCATGATCTGAGCGTTACTGTTACTTGAGAGAGGGGGGAGCAGATGGATTTGGAAGTTTGAGGAGCTTGGAGAAGATTTGAAATAGCTATTGTAGAAAATGAGAGCAAGCATTAACTAGGGAAATGTGAAATTATGGATTAATTAAAGCAAGTTTATTGTAGCAATAACTAGTTACTATTTTTACAGATAAGCAAAGAAAAAAGAAACCCAAACAACCGACCAATAAGGCTTTTTAATATCTTCCCTTATGATACTATGAACTTTATAATGTTGTTTAAATGGACATCAGTGGTGCATAAATTAACTTGTTATTTGCCTTTGGTGAATAAATTGCTTATCTTCAAACGTGTGATTTGAAGATTTTACACCACCATTAATTCTTAGAATTCTTTTGTCAAGGCTGTCATAACTTTCATTTAAAATGCTTAGCATAAACAATATTATGCCAACCTTAACAGAAATGTGAAAGGAAAGTACCTTTGCACAGTTTTGTTGTCTGATAAAGTACATGTTTGCCTGTGTTCATGTGCGTTCCTAGATTTTGTCCACATGCGTACACAATGTTAAATCACCTGCTAATTGTATCCCATAGACACAATTAAAATTACTCCTTATTTTTTTATAAGCACTTTAAAATATATGATCCCTAGAATTTAACAATTATAAGAATTCATATCCTCTGGCTTCTTGTGAACTTTATCCTTCCAATTTATCTATGTCTGGGAAAGGCATTATTATCTCCATTTTACAAATGTAAAAACCAAGGCTCAAGAATGTTTAGAGGTTTGCCTAAGTGCATTGCATCTAGAGGAGTAGAATATTTACAAGTATAAAGAATTAATATACTTAACAATATTTATCATTGGTTTTCATGTTTTCTATTTATGAACATCAGCTAAAACTCAAAGTCGAAATGTGAGATTATTCAGGATATATGCAAGTTTTACTCAGCAGTGGAAATGTATATTAATACATATGTCAAGTCACGTTAGTTATAAATTTAGAACTGTAGCAAATAAATATTAATAACGTAAAATAACTGCATGGATTTGATCTGTGAATGAAGAATTTTCCATTTTGTATAGTGTGCCTACTCTTGAACACACTCTTGGTGAAAACAAGTTTGATCATGTCCTCTGTGTGTGTTATATTGTGTATATATGTGATACTTTATTAATAGTATTTATATAATAATACACACTTTATAAAGTAGGGTTAACATTAATATGAATTTAATCTTTTAATATTTTTACCAACTATAGTTTTTTTTTTTTTATTTTGCTGATTTCTGGGATGAAAGCATCCCTACTTGTATAAACCGTTGATGAAAAAAATAGCTAAAAGGAATCTTATATATTAAAGTACTTTTGAAATCAATATTTAAAGCCAAAGTCCTTTGTACTGAAGGTTATTTATTCAAATCAATTCACCAATGCATGTTGAATATCTATTAGTTTAAAAGCATTTTTTGTGTAGGTCGTGATCTTGCTTTGCTCTCTGAAAAATATGCAATGTGGCTGTTCTTTTGATTCAGGTACCTCTTTAAAAATCTAGTTTTGACTTAATATCTAGCTATAGTTTCAAAAGTTTGTTCTTGAGGGAGTTACCTGTCATTATAAGGGAAAAGTAGTGTAAGCAGCATCAGAATTACTTGTAAGGCAGTATTTTCTGTGAGTTTGTAGTCTTCATCTAGGACTTGTTTTTGAAAAAGTGAACGTGGGGGTAGGTTGTCTCAGAAGTTGGTTGTGCGGATGTCTTGGCATTTTGAAGAAAAACACAAATACGTAAAATCTAATCAGGTGAAAAAGGGAAACTGGCAAATGACTCTGTGTGATCTCAGGAAAACAACTTCTTGATACATATGTATATTTTCATAACCTGAATTCACCTGAATATATTTCTGTTTTGACTGCTTTTTCACATTGATTTGCTCCAGAGCAACTTCCAAATAGAAGTATTCTAAGAGGGAAGAAAGAAAAAGAAGATATTTGGTGTGGAGATTGTAAGTGACATTTGAATCAGAGCAGTTAGCTGTTTTCTTTTTGGCTCTAACAATTAAGAAGATGTAAAATGCTATTTTTGTCATCATATTTTAATTACATGAATAAGTATTTGCCAGCATTGTATGTTTCTGCTTTCTAGTTGACTAAGTAAAATGAGTTTCTCCACCGAAACAGCATCAAATTGAGTTTGTTAAAGTTAGAACATGTAAACTTTTTCTTTAGAGGTTCCTGAAAAATCAAATGATTGAACAGAGGTCTATATAGTTCAATTCCAGAGAATAAACAGGCGAAGAGAAAAAGATCATGGAAATATTTTCTCAGTGAATCCAGCTGCTGCTGTTTCAGGTCTGGAGTAAACAGAAAATGACACTTTTCATTTTGTGTAGGAGAATCAAGAACACACAATTGTGGGGTGTTTCATATCTTTCCTATATGTCTTTTCGTCTCTGTCTTAACAGTATTTGTGTAGAAGGGCAGCTGTGGGCCAAGTGGTTTACCATCTCATGCAGAGCTGACTTCACTTCCAGACATGTTATTATCTCTTCGGGGAAGTATATTAGTATGTGTAATACAAGACCTAGAAACAAGCATTCACCAAACGAGTCTCATGAAGCAGGTCAGAGTACTTACCATTCTCATTGTGTGGTCTAGAACATCTCTCGGCAGTGATGATGATCGGAATTTATTTAGCATCGACTAGAGCCTGCTTTGCTAAGAGTTGTGCACATAACATCTCGTTTAATGCTCAGGGTAGTCCTGAGTTAGTTATGCTTATAATCCCCTTGTCCTATAAGTGGGGAACTGAGACATAGGGAGGGCAAGACCCTTGTTCAAGGTCACGTACTTGGGAGATTGAACGTGAGATCTCCGGCTGTCTGACTGCAGAGCCTGTGTCTCTCCCTACTGCACTCTCCTGCCTCTCATTTTGGCAGTAAATTTTTTGGCAGATGGTGATCACAGAAGTTGCTTAAAGTCACAACTTTTAAGTACTCTTTTTTTCCTAAAGTCAAATTGTGTAGTTTTTAATCCTAAAAAAATTATATTATCACTTTTGTAGTTTAGAAGAGGAAGGTGTGAAAATTCGAAATGTTATCTATTCTCATTTTATTTCCTACTTTCCACGGAGAATATTTCACATCCAGATCTGAATGTCATTACTAATTGTTGCTCACACTTACAAAAGGGAAAGTCTACGCTCAGTTTTGAGCAGAGGCTCCCTGTGTAGGGGTATGACAGTCCTCCGCGAAGTTTTGGCACTTGTGTTTGGCAAAACATCCGGGACAGATGAGTGATTTCATGCGACAAGAGACGAGAGTACTACTAATCAAAAAGGCGCCTTCGTATGGATATTAGCACCTCTCAGTGTTTGTAAAGCAACAGTGATAGAAGGACTAGAATATCGATAAAGTATTTTCAAAAAACTATACTATATTTAATAGTTAAAAATATTGACAAAGGAAGTCGTTTGTTGTAGAAGTGTGTGATGATTGAATTCCAAATTGTACTTAAATCATATTTTAAAGCCTGTAATTATATTTGAGAGGACTATTAAACAATGTAAACATCATCTCTGATTCCTTAAGTATCATTATGATGCTGAGTTCTACATATAATCCATCTACAATGATACTTCACAATGGATATGTATATTACTGTGTGACAACAAATACTCTTAGATGTAACAAGAAAAAAGGGCAATTTCAAACATAACGTGATTTCAAAATAATCTGTAGCGTTTCTTCATGGGGTTATTGCAGGGCGAAAGAAAGGAATTTTCACAAGGTATAGTTCAGTTGCAGTTTCCTCCTCTGAATTCACATTATTGCCACAGCTTACGAATGACAAACATTTGTGGACGATGGCAGCAATCTGTTGGGTGTTTCAATCTATTTTGAGCTGAAATTGATTAGCACTTTATGAAAAGTGTACAGAAAATTGCCATGCTTATCAAGGCAAATCAAGCCATAATTCTGCCTTTTTTTTGTACACCTGCAGCTATGAATATTTTTTGGTGGATACATTGAGATATGCTCAAGAATATACATATTGGACTGCATATCATGCAATTTATTCTGATCTTACTGACAGTTTGCAAACAAAAACTCAAAACAAGATGCAACTGTGTGCGGCTCCCGAACTGTAGGTTCTGATTTTGGCATCCATGAATGCACAGGGAGAGAGGCTACAGCTGAAGAGGTGTGCCTCCGCTCATCTTACTGTGAAATATAATCTGGGCATTTGTTTGATGGATTTCATGAAATATGGAGGAAATCTAAGCTGAGAGTTTCACCTGATTGCTTTTATTTTTGCACCACCTTGGTGATAACAAGGTGGAGTGAACATCAGTTGGAGTTGATGATTGTAGTGCCCTAAGTTAACCATTTTCAAGGAGCATCATTAAGAATGAGGAAATGAAGAAGTGAGCAATGGTAGTGAACTTCATTTTTTTGAGAGAAAGAGCCCTTCCTGTGGCAACTATTCAAAGAAATACAAATATTGTAGTCCAAAAGGAAAAAAGGGAAGACAGTGGACCATATGGGAATCATTTTTTTGATAGGGTTTGACAGGGTTTTTAAAACAGAAAAATGTAAAACTGGCTAATTTTCATGCTGTCACTCTTGGGTGCTGTTGAGATAAATATCAGAAGATTAAAACTAGAAAGAAAATCTTTAAAAATTTGCATATGTTTGGAGTAAGCTATTCTCCTCAAGCCCATTTTATTTTTAGCAAATGTTTGTTTTGTTCTAAGACAGAGTCTTGCTGTGTTGCCCTAGGTGGAATGAAGTGGCATCATGATAACTCACTATAACCTCGAACTTGAAGCCAAAGCAATCCTTTTGCCTCAGCCTCCTGAGTAGCTGGGACAATAGGCACGTGCCACCGCAGCCTGGTGATTTTTTCAATTTTTGGTGAATATAGGGTCTTATTATTGTTCAAATTGGTCTGGAACTCTTGAGGTCAAGTGATCCTCCTGCCTTGGCTTCCCAGAGTTCCAGGATTACAGGCATGAGCCACTGTGCCCAGCCTTCAGCACATGTTTTAAGTTGCACTTGTAAGTAGCATATTGTATACAAATCTGTTGTCTTATTCCTGGCTGTATTGAGAAAAGTATCATGAATCATCTTGCTCAATTCTGTATTTTCAGTGAGCCTATACTGAATAAAATCTTACATTTCACATGGAAACACATTTCTAATAAAAATCATCTTGAAAATATTTTTGTATGTTTTTATGAAAAATAATGAAAAGGAAGAAAATGTAAATCCTTCATGGTCCTAACACTCAAGAGTTAACACTTCTGTAAACATTTGGGACCACGTAATTCCAGTCTTTTTAAAATTATAGATTCAGTATGGTAAGTTGCTTTAGGATTTGCTTTTTCTATATCATTAAATATTACCTTATATTATTATATTTAGAGAATGTTTAGTTTTTATCATTTGGATTTTCCAGCATTATCTAATCTCTGTGTGGTTGGAAGTTTAGATGTTTCCCATATTTTGCTGTTAATCACAACAATAATAATTGTCATTATCAGCATCATCAACATTAAGAAAATAATTTTTTGAAGTAAAATTCACATACCATGACTTTGACAGTATTTTGCAAGAACCACCTCTTTCTAGCTGCATTTTCCTCACTCCAAAGTAAAACTCTCACCCATTAAAATACATTTCTCTTCTTGGCCCCAGCCTATTTTTCACTTAGTATTTCCACTTTCTTTAAAATTAAACTTTTATATCTTACCGGAGCCCAAACTGTCTTTATGAATTCCTGCTCTATCATCTTTGTCATTGTGTTCACTTCCCCATTTCTCTCCATCCATTATTCATGCCCAAGTCAGTTTCCAACTCCTGTGAAAACTTCTCTTACAACTAAGTCAGAATAATGTCTCTTTGCTGAAAAGTGTCTGTGCTGTTCATTTGGCCATTTTTCATCTTATCTTGTAATGTCAGTTCCATAGCCTGTGCTGGCCTTAAATCATATTGCAAACTTTTTCGTTACAGAAGAATCTACCTTACGTCTCCTGAAGATTCTCTTCATTCATGGTACAACATAAATGCATAACAAATTTTTGTTAAAATGAATTAATTCATTTTTTTCCCATATCGATCTTAACATAGTGCTGATTGATTGATTTTAATAAATGTATACTTTTCTAATTCTTTATAGCTAACAGCTGCGTAAACATAATATTTAACTCTTGTTTATATAACCTTATTGATGAAATCCTATTCATTTTTGGAGACTTAGACTTAGTGAACAAGGCAGTGTTCAGCACAGGTAAATGTTTTTTTCATCTTTTTAAAAATCAGAGTTTGTTGGGCAGTGCCTGTGGCTTAGTGGGTAGAGTACCTGCACCGTATACCAAGAGTGGAGAGTTCGAACCTGGCCTCGGCCAAACTGCAACAAAAAAAAAGGCCGGGAGTTTTGGCGGGGCGCCTGTAGTCTCAGCTACTCGGGAGGCTAAGGCAGGAGAATTGCCTAAGCCCAGGAATTGGAAGTTGCTGTGAGCTGTGATGCCACAGCACTCTACCGAGGGCGATAAAGTGAGACTCTTTCTCTAAATAAATAAATAAATGAATGAATAAAATAAAAATCAGAGTGTGATCCAGCATGTTTCAGCCTTCATCTTTCCATGTCTGATGTTTGTTTGCATGTACTGAATTCCAAATGTAGAATTCAGAAATGTAGGATTATATTTTTGTTTTCAGAATGGGACTAGTGGCTAATAACTTCAGAGAATGTTCCACAGTGATGTTCAGGTTTTTTCTGTTATTTCAGCACATTTCACGAGATATAAATTATTATTTCTTCCTGAGCATATTTGCCTTGCACTTGTATCTACATCTATTGGCCACAGTCAGTGGAATGCATGTTTCCATAGGAACTAGAATTATAAATTGATAGTACTGTGTCTGTCTAGACTTTCATTATTCCATGAAAACATTTGCAAAGCAAAAGAACGTGAATTTATATGACAAGAAATCCATGAAGTTTTGATTTTTAAAAAATATGTATTTCTGAAAAACTATATGCCAAAGAAAGCTTTCTCTTCATTATTTCTGAGGAAAAATTCTAATTAGGCATTATTGGATTTTTTAGGCCCCATTCCTCTACTATATAACTCCATGAAAACTAAATTTAAAAAATGCAGTAAAGATACAAGATTGAGAGCTAAATACATCTGAGTGTAGGTACCTCTATGTGTTTCTGAGAGAATTCCCTTCATAGCTGAAGGGCCACTATTTATTTTTATTGATCTTAAAATCAGCAATAGGTGTGAGCTTAATTTTATTGACACTCCTTTTTAAAACAATTCAGACTGATTTCAGAAGAGGCATTTTTACATCAGAGAGGACTAAACGATGCAAAGTGGCATCCTTTGAGGAATGCTCGTTACCAGAGTGGCAGCAAGGAATTTTGCTCAAGCAGTTCCTATAGTGATTGCAAACTGGCTCACTTCCCAGCTCTTAACAATTTCAGCATGGGTTTTTCTTGATTGACCATCAGTCTTCATCTCTGAACACATATATTATACACACACACAACACACTTGCCCAGACATAAGATAAACAAACAAAAGACTCTTATTAAACTCGAGGAACAGCTTACACAGACCAATTTAATCTTTTTTTGCATAAATAGGCTCTCTGTTCTGTCATGCTGTTTTGAAATGTGGGGAGTGTATAACTGCTGACTTATAATTTTTAGAGGGTATAGTCAACTGTAGAATGGCTTTTAGTGGTTCAAATAGTTGGGGTCTATGACTAGCAGCGCCTTCCCTCCCATTGATTTTTTTTTTTTTTTTTGAGAGAGAGAGTCTTCCTTTGTCACCCTCAGTAGAGTGCAGTGACATCATAGCTCAGAGCAACCTCAAACTCTTGGGCTCAAGTGATCCTCTTACCTGGACTTACAGGCGCCTGCTATAAGGCCTGGTTGTTTTTAGAGACAAGGTCTCGAGGTCTCACGCCGGCTCAGGCTGGTCTCAAACTCCTGAGCTCAGGCAATTCACTTGCATTGGCCTCCCAGAGTGCTGGGATAACAGGTGTGAACCATGGTACCACCCCCACCCCCCATTGATTCTTTATGGTCTAAAATACATTGGTAGACTAATCATTCTAAAACTACCTTTTGACGACTCTTCCAGGTTCAGGAGTTGTTGGATCACTTATCACTAATTCTGTCCTCTGCTTCTGGGGTGTATCCCATGTGGCAGGATCTGGGCTGAGCAGAGTTAGAACCCTCTCTGCAGACACCCCTGCCTGACCTGTCTTTCCCGCCACTCCTCCGTGTCACAGCCCTGGTACCACAGCTCGGGTTATCTTTCAGTAGCGGCCATTTGGCCACATGTACCTTCCTGCTTGTGAAGTCTCATTACAGTTGTCGTGAATTCCTCCGTCCTTGCCGTGCTGTTCAGTCTCATCCCTCGCCTGCTGAGTTCTCACCTCTTCTCTGCCTTTCTTTGCGAGGATGAGCCCGCCGTTCCTGGTTGGGCCTTTGCGCCGTGGGCTGTGGCGTTCCCTCTGGTGGGGCACTCCACTCTACGTTCCCTGCAAAGTCGGTCCTCCTCCTCCGTGTCATAAGTGACATTTAAATGCCACTTTCAGTTCTCCCCCAACCACATTATGAAAATAAGGTATTCCCTGTAGCTTTCTTTGGTGAGACTCTGTTTCCCTAATAGCACATTCACAGCCCTTAAGTGTCTATTTGTATTTATTTATATAAATATTCTTTATTATTGTCTGTCTTTTGCAGAGAATGATGTCAGGAGGGAATTTGGAGACAGTGCCAACGTCGTGGGATTAAGGTTTCTGTGCGTAGGAGGAATGGGCTTGAGAGGGGCAGAAGGATGGGCGAGCGCGGCCAGATTCGCTGCGAAGATTTCAAGGGTGCGGCCGTTCTCAGACCGCGGAGAAGGAGGCCATTGTCAAGTCAAGGTGGAGGAAGGGCAGCCAGGGTTCTCCACCACGTGCTTCGCTGGGAACTTCTTACATAAACCTCAATCATGCCCTCAAGTGTCCCAGCAACGTGCACAGCCTAAAACCCAGCACGATACTTTTCTTTTTCTAACTTCATCCCCCAGTGATGCCATTAGCAACTTCCTACCTGTGCCTTATTCTTCTCCCTAAATCCTATTTAGTCCTTACTCCTTTCCTTGTTGCCTAAGTCCTATTCATCCTGTAAGCCTCAGCTTCTGGAAGTCCTTTCTGATCTCTTCCGGCTGCACTTCCCGAACCCTGCGACATGGGTCACTGTCTCTCCCCTAAACCTGCAGAGCTCTGCCTGCCTCTTTCATCTGTGCCTCCTGTGTGTTTTAACTTTTCTCCCACACGTCTTATTTTCTCAACTGGACTTAAGTGCCTAAGGTGCATAATAGTTCCTCCTAGGTCTCTGTAGTACCTTGTTCTAGTGAAGTGCGTTTGACAAGGAAAACAACGGGAACGCATTTGATGACAAAAGATTAAGTGTGAATTTTTTATTACGTAAATCTGCTAAGACCAACCACATAGAATGAAATGGCACTGTGGTACTCAAAGAAAGTGAGCTAAGGAATTAATTGTTTGACTACTTTGCATATAAAATGATGGTTTCCTAATGTACACAGCTATGATTTAATAATAAAAAAAAAAGATGGTTTCCTGTTATTTCAACAAAGAAACTGATGGAGGGTGGCACTGCGGCTCAAAGGAGTAAGGCGCCAGCCCCATATGCCGGAGGTGGTGGGTTCAAACCCAGCCCCAGCCAAAAACTGCAAAAAAAAAAGGAAGAAACTGATGGAGAGATGGAAAGAGATGTTTTAGGCCTCTAAATGGAATAGTTGAAGTGTTCAAGGCTAATATTTGTTTGTTTTTTTTTCTGGCCGAAATGTCAGCAAATATAATTTCTAAGTTTCTGTGCTCAGTTTTCTGTATCACTTTATCTTTTCATATACAGAATGACCAATACATGATAAACATCATCATTTAACACGGCTGAATAACTGTTCTTTTTACTTTAATTTTTGGATAATGCAAAGTTATAGGTTTTTAAAAAATTAAATTATGTTCAAAGAGTACTGAGCATAAGATAACCTTTGTAGGTTAAAACAACCGTTTACTTCTTATAGGCCTTAGTTATCGACAGTTATTATTGTATCCCAGAGGTACAGAAGTTAATGGATAGTTTTGGTCAATAAAATACAAGTCTAGCAGGGGGTTTGCTATAATCTGTGACTTAGAGAGTAGCCTGGTGGGTAGAATTTGGGATTTTTCTGCTGTTGCCAGAAACAGCAACACAGAGAGGTGACAAATGGCAAGACCTAGACAACCATAAAGGCAGCCACACTGCAGTCCCTTTGTGCTGTTGTAACAGAGGACGCAGATTGGGGAATTTACAATGGACAGAAATGTTTGTGGCTCCCTCTGGAGACTGGGACATCTTAAGAGTGTGGTGCTGACAGCTGGCGAGAATCGTCCTGCCTTATGGTCCATGGCAGAAGTGCAAGAGAGCTCAAGAGTAGGAGAGTGAAAGGATATGGAACTTGCTTTTTATAACAACACACTCTTGTGGTAACTAACTTACTCCTGTGACAACAACATTAATCCATTAGCAGAGCTCATATGGCCTGATCACCTCTTACTGATCCCTCTTGTGAATAGTATCATGGTGAAATGGCAAGTAAATTTCGACATGTGTTTTGGAGGGAGTATTCAAACCATGGAAAACTGTAAATAACCATTTGGATTTTCTATCTCTTATTGTCATTGTTTTGAGACAGTCTTGTTCTGTCATCCCAGCTAGAGTGCATCATTATAACTCTCTGTAACCTCCAACTCTTGCTCAAGCGATCCTCCTGGGTCAGCCTCCCTATAGTAGCAGGGACTACAGGCACATGGCCACGATGCCTGGCTAATTTTTCTTTTCCTTTCCTTCTCTTTTTCTTTTCTGTTCTTTCTCTTCTCCGTTCTTTCTCTTCTCTCTTTCTCTCATCCTGCCTTCCTGTCTTCTTCTCTTTCTCTTTTCCTTTCTTTCCCTCTTTCTTTCTTTTTTTTTTTTTTTAGCAGAGATAGTGTCTCACTCTTACTTAGGCCACTGTTGCCCAGTGAAAATTTCCTATCATTTTTTAAAACTTACTCATTTAGCAGATGTTAGTCCAGGATCTATTCTTTTGGGGTGGGGGCTGGAGATAATTCTAAAGGAAAATACACAAACTCAGTCATCTGTCCTCGTGATGCTCCAGTTATCTTCATTATGCCTTTGAACCAGCCATTCTTTTACCACTTAGCTCCCTTACATTTTGCATATTAGGGTCATATACCCAGGAAATTTATTTCTGACTGGCTGATGATATCATAGATATAAGTTGGTAGCAGATTTCTTTATGCGTATTTTCATATTTAGATGTTTGCACATGCAACTTGTGTCCTAGAAAAAAACAGAAAATGGTTAGCAGTGCGAGGAGACTACCCTGATTGCTCAGTTCATTATGGGTAGAACTATTTGAGGAAGAACCTGATATGATTACCTGAACATGTGGCTCAAAGGTCCGACCTAAAAACAATTCAAGAGCCTCCTCCAAAAAACTAAGGGAGAATTTACTGAGATACGTCTGGTAGGTCAATGCTGTTTTGTTCACACGTTAATGCTATTCCTTCTCTGGTTCTTTCATTTCCCTGCCCTTTCAACCTCAGTTCCAGACACTTGGGGTTCTAACTAGATTGCCTCTTGTCAAAGTCATCTTAAAAATGAGCATTCTTGGGTAGCAAACTATTCCTCAACTTACCCACATACTTACCAACATACCACATACTCATTTTTTTTCACCTTTCTGTGCGGGAGGGGACATGGTGAAATATCCTGAGCTTTGATGATGCACAATGAAAACACGCTGATGATGAAGAGGATGTTCTTAGGAGAAAAAGTAGGCAAGCACGCTGCTTCTTTTCTCTTCTTCATGCTTCCTGGTCTGAGAGTCCATTGGAAAAACTTGTAAGCCATTGAGTTGTGCCTTGGTCATACTTAGAAGTCAGACAGAATTTGCCTCAATTTAAGGACTACGTTTAAAAAGAGAGAATTGGATTATTTGGCAGATATGTTGAGATGTTGTAATTCAGGAAACCTTAAAGACTTTTAAGTAAGTACAGGATATTGGAAGTGAAACCACATGTCTAGTATTTTCTTGATTCCTTCTGTACAGTTGTAAGGATGTCTTCTGATCAAGTTACATTGGCAAGAATATTAATAGGTTACTGCTGGAATTCACATGTGGTCACTGCCCAGAAGTGACAGTAATGTTCCAATTAATGTGATTCAGTTTTGTTACTGAGTTCATAAAATATTTTCGTTAGTATCTTACTTTAGAGATAGATTTTTCTACTTTGATAATTTACATCTGTATTTTAAAACACATTTTTATTTTAAAATGTTATTATACCACTTATACCTAACTTTAGGATTACCTTAAAAAAATTATTTTGGATATTCTTTACAGCCACACTGTTTCTTGGAAGTAGCTAAAATTGCTGTTATTCTTTTGTGGGTTTTGAGATTATACCATTTTAATTTACATTCTTTGAAAAACTTTATATACTTTACTGATGTTTGTTGGGGAAAAGTATATATATCAGGACACGATTCTCCAGAGATAATGAACATTACTGAAATATGAGAAACAGTAAGACTGTTGAATGCTCCCAGGAAGCTTGAAAAGGGATAGGAAGGGTTGTCACATTTTCTTTTCTTCACTTTATGTTCTCTTTACTTTTTCCACTATATATTAATTTATTTGTGTCTCTCTTCCTTTTTTCTTTTAGTTATAATAAGTCACTTGGTGACCAGAGGAGATAGAAATCCTCTCAGGGCTCATCTAGCTTTCAACATTTAGTCCTTAAAAGCCTAATTAGGTCCTGAAACTTAACATTTGTTTATTTACTTTAAAGATTGTATAGTGAGAGATAAGTAGAGAAAGGAAAACTAATCTTCTCACATGAATTAAAGATTTCAGAAAATGAGAATGTTGTCAATGCAATAAAGTTAGGATTGAGGGAGGGAGGGGAAGATCATGGTAAGAACATTAAGGAATAGAGACCATGGATTTTATACTGGGAAGCAAAAATCAGGAGGAAGAGACCTTGTGTGCTAAGTATCATTTCCTCAGGGGCACCTCCGCCGTCCTCGTAGACCAGGTCAGGCTTGCTCTTCTGCTTCCTCATAGCACCAGGTCCCTTCTCCTTCACGATGGCTGTCGCAGAAGTAAATGTAATAGTTTGGGGCCCATCTGTCTGTCCCCATTATACTTTTATTCACTGATAATCCCAATAAACATCATAGATCATGGCACATCGAGGGGCTCGATGCATTAACAATAGAACCAAATTAAAAAGTGGTAATGACAGGTCATCAAAAGAATGAGAAAGAAATAAGTGGTGTTCGCTTTATCATGGGAGAGTGAACACATACAGCTTGGTCACGCTTCCCCAGATGAAAAACAGGCAGTGAAACTGAGGAATGAGATTACTTGTTTTCAGCTCCAGAAAACTACTACAATTTTCTTCATATTTATGAATCATTGAGTTAAAAACTATGTTTAATTCCACTGTTTTTATATCTGATGTCTTGGTTTTACCTTAATCTACTATAAGGAGATTTAAGTAAGAATTTATACCGGCCTTGTTAATTAAATCACAAAAAGAATGATATTGAAAAGATACTAACAGGACCTACCTCTAACATCCATAGTATGAAATAAAATATACGCTTTTAAACTTTGACTCCTGAACTAACTTTCTTCTGTCAGTTTTACTTAATATGTGTTTTTTCCTCGAGAGGTAATTGAAAGGAAACCATTGTACTATGCTACAGCCATTTAGCCAGAAATTCTCAGTAAATAGTGGCAAAATAATTTGAACTATTGAAACGTTGCTGTCTTTATCGAAGTCAAAGATAGGGTTATAGACAGTATAAAATCTTCTAGCAAGGATGTGTCAGGATACAGTCAGGGCATCTCTTATTATAGATTACCAAGCTAAAACCAACTCAGTTCATGAAAAGTGACGCCAGACTTAAAGCTCCCTTTTCTACTTTCCATTTTCCCTCCAAAGGTATCACTTGGTAAAAGTTATACTCGGTTTGGGTGGTGCAAGTTATAACTTCTTGGACTAACTTTTGTCATTTTGTAGTTTATTCTGGCTGACCCTGAGTTTAATTTGGCTTGTTTAGTGTACTTTCAATTAATTTTTAATAAAAATATTAAAACATAAGTAATGGAAGGGAGATCCTGTTTTTATCTAGGTTTGAGAATTGGACTGTTTATTCTGTAAATGTGGAATTGTAACCTGTCCAATTACAGAATTAACACATAATCAGATGAGATAAACATCTGGGAAAAGGTGGATAGTTGGCATTGTGGAAAGTCTGTTTCTTCTGGAATCAAGTAACCTCAATTTGAGTTCAACTTCTTATCCAGTGACCTTAGGGATGCCATTCAAATTATTTAAACCCCGTTTTTCTTAACTATGAAGAGAGAATAAAAACACCCTCTGCAAAGCACATGAGGTAAGATTTTAAAAAACACTTTCTAAATACAAATAAGGTATGTCTATTAAATGAAAAGAGGTATTTGTAAAACATGCAGATCTTAGAATTTTATCAGCAACCTAAATTAATTTCTAGATTATAGCTATATAAGAAGTATGTCTCTGTGTCAGTTCCAGGCAACAACTTCTCAGATGACACTTGCACTGAGTGAGCTCCAGTTTGGAGTAACAGGCCATCTCAATGCATTGCTCCTTAAAAGGCTGCAGCAAGTCTGAGTGGGCTGGTTCGACTTCTTGTAGTTTTTACTATTAGGAGATAGATTGTCTGTCCTGCGCTCTATGAAGGAGGATATCTTAATCTCCCCTTCTGAACTTTAAAACTACTTCTTGCCCTTGTACCCCTTTGCTCTTAACTCTCTAGGCATAAAGAGTTGATTTGTCTAGTGATAAATTGTAGTCAAAATTTTCTAAAAACCACAAGCACCCTTAAATACATTTGGTTTAATTAAAAAACTTCACTTATTTAGATACATATGAAAAATATTAACTATGCATTATTTCAAAGGAATATCTTAGATTCAATATGTTATAATTAATTATTTTTTAAAATATATTATTTCCGGAGCATTATCTGCACCTGAAAAATTATAGTTCTCTTTGTAGGCCTTGAACATGTACTACCAAGTCATGTAACTTTATGACTTTTTAGTAATTAGTCACTAAATTTTCCTTTCCTTCTTTGCATTCTTATAATGACATTAGGGTTATGAAGCTTATTTTATTTTATTCATATATAAATGTGGAATTTTCTGCTTTCTTTCAGTGCAGGTGGAAATTCTTTGAAGGTTTGTCATTGAAAAAAGAAATTCTCAGGAGTTACATTATAGCAGTAACCAATACCAGTGTTTCAAAGTGACGACTGGGACCATTATTTATTTTGTTTTTTTTTTATTAAGTCATATATACATAGATCATGAATACATTTATGCCTTTGTGGGATTCAATGTGTTGATTATTTGTACAAATTGGAGTGCTTACATCCTACTAATTAACATAGCTTTCACCTCATTTACTTAATCACAGTGTTAAGA